>SNQJ01S0073285.1:27444-37684 GCA_010110895.2 Picea sitchensis | reverse complement strand
AAAAGGTAGATACAAATACAGAATATGCACTACCTAGCTTAGAAAGAATAAGATGGATGCAACGTTCTTCCTCCATTTTTATCTTACATTCAAATTCTGAGTGTTTTAAACCTAGATAGATAATCTCCAAGGCAAGAAAAATCACTTTGACTCAAGGTCAGTACTTGATTTTCTAACTGTTGTGCTCGAATAATATTGAGTTGACCAAACACAGATTTAATCTTGTCTCAAGCTTCTTCGGGCTCATCAATTTCTTGGAGGTGGTATCTTAAATCAGGAGAGATGGACATTCCTATTAGTCCACGTGCTTCATCACTCCTATTAGCTCATTTGGCTTTCTTATCATCATCAATGGGTTATTTTTCCTTTCCCAAGGTAATCCGGTACAAGCCTTTACTTCTTAATAAATCTTTCATATGATATTTCCATTGGAAGTAGTTGGTGTTGGTAATCAAAACATTATTTGTAGAATCCATATTAAATATGCAGATAATATGGATTTAAAAACTAAAACTGATGATTTGGATGGAAATAGCTTGAAAAGTTATGCGGTTTTAAAAAAAACCGGCACTGAAAACAAACTTTGGATGTGAGAGTTATGCCATTTAAAAAAAAGGCATAAACGATAACCAAATGACCATGTGATAGTGTAAGTAGCTTTATGAAGTGACCTACTTTTATAAAGAGAAGTGGGGATCAATTTTACAACGAAGTTACTTTATAACAGAAAAGTTGCATGCAAAATAAATAACTCTAAAATAAAATATTAAAGCTACTTAAAGTGATTCACTTTTATACTTGAATTGAAATACACTTCACAATTTTAGCATGAACTTTTTCAAAAAAGGTAACAAAAGAGAGACTTGAACCCAATACCTCTTACTTAATAAGACAACTTTTAACCAAATGGTCTAGCAAAACATATTGTAATGTTTAGAAGGAGGATTGTTGTTGTTGTTGTGGAATACGGCCTTGGAGAGCGTGCTAAAAAAAACTCTTTTCACAAGAGAAAAAATTTTTGCTTCTCGATGACAACAAGGGTTAGATATCGGTTAGCTTACCCAAAAGATACACCTTTTCCTATATGTTTCTGATTTTCCGAGATCGCACACGATGCGAGACAAAGAGCATACGCAGATCTAAAAGAGTAGCAACCCAGAAACAAATAATATCAAAACGAAATAATACCAAAATAAAACTTTGTAGAAATTTAAAAAATGTGTATTCAGGCTTTATACCTTCAGATCGGACTGTAATGGTCGTATCTTGGGCAAACTGAAACCTTTTTGAGTGAAACGAAAAGTGTTCCTAACTGAAACGAGTGATCAGGACGCAATGGAACAGTCCTCTCATCCCAGAAATGTACGAAAATGATAGAAAATGGAGATGAGGCAACTCGGCTTCACGATCTCGATCTACAACAGGAGTGGGTCTTCAAACAAGCTCTGATACCATGTTCGACAACACATGTATTCCAATAGAGGAAGAACACCTTCAATAACCACTCACATAACCAGATCAAAGATCAACACACCGATGTTTTCACGTGCTAAAACCCCTACGGGGAAACATCCACAACCCCAACCAACACGACCACTTGGAGCAGTTTATTAATGCAAAGAAAAATATTATAGAGAGATTTTACAAGAGAGTTTCTCACAATCGATCATCGACAAATGACCCTCCATGCTCTTTAAATAGAGATCATGGACCAATCAGGTGTTAAGCCATAGATCAATGGCCGTTAAGATCGAGGAGAGTATGAACCGTTGGATCACTCTATGTCAGGATTATATTGTGACTGTCGGATTTCCTAACTACAAATGCATACTAATGCATACTAAAGAAACACACTAAGAAACACACTTTTACCTAATGACACATTAGACCAAGTAGATCTTAACTAACTCCTAAGTGTCTAAATATCCTAACAGTTCAAGAACTGCTCAATGCAGGTGTTATCTGCCCTAGTACGAGCCCCTACTCTTCTCGTGTGGTCATGGTCCTTAAGAAAGAAGGTTCTTGGCGCATGTTTCATGACTTCCACACCCTCAACAAACTCACTATTAAAGACAAATTTCCCATTCATGTCATTGATGACCTCTTGGATGAATTGAGTGGAGCCCAGTTATTTACTAAACTTCATCTTCGTTCTGGCTACCACCAGATCTGTATGAGAGAGGCAGACATTCCTGAGACTACCTTTATAACTCATGAGGGCCACTATGAGTTTTTGGTCATGCCCTTTGACTTGTGTAATGATCCCTTCACTTTCCAAAGCCTTAGGAATCATGTCTTCCATCCTTTTCTCTGCCATTTTGTCTAAGTTTTTTTTGATGATATCCTCATCTATAACAAAACCTGGACAAACCGTCTTTCTCATGTGGATCGAGTTCTCCATCTACTCTCTCAACACCAAATTTTCCTGAAACAATCTAAATGTGATTTTGGCGCCTCAGAAGTCGAGTACTTGGGTCATCTCGTTGGCAAGGCTGGTGTCAAGGTGGATCCTCAAAAATATTGAAGCTATGCAAGACTGGCCTCACCCAAAGACTCTAAAAAAATTACGTGGATTTCTGGGCTTAACAGGTTATTATCGCAAGTTTGTTAAAAATTATGGAAAGATTGTGGCACCTCTCACTGCACTCCTTAAAAAGAATTCTTTCACTTGGAATCCAACAACTGCTCAAGCTTTTCAAACCTTGAATTTGGCCATGTGCACCACTCCAGTCCCGACCCTTCCTGATTTCACAAAGAAATTTTTCCTAGAATGTGATGCTTCAGGGAAAGGAATTAGCATTTTCCTTATGCAAGAGGGTCGACCTTTGGCCTTTACCAGCAAAAAAATGATTGAGCGGAATTTGGGAAAATCAATCTATGAAAAGGAAATGTTGGCTATTCTACATGTTGTTGATCTTTGGCACCCTTATCTATTGGGACAACGCTTCCAAATTAAGATAGATCATCAAAGCCTCAAGTATTTTATGGAACAACTCGTTTCCTCCCTAGAGAAACAAAAATGTGTGACTAAGCTCTTTGGATATGATTATGAGATCATTTACAAGAAAGGCAAAGACAATGTGGTTGCCGATGCACTTTCCCGAAAATATGAAGATGAAGGGTCCCTTTTTTCTCTCTCCTTCATTGTACCAGATTGGCTCCAAGTTGTTCGCCAGGAATGGCTACAAGATCCCAAAAGTTCGCATCTGATACAACAATTGTAGTCCAATTCTCCAGTTTCCTTAGGGTACTCTTGGCTCCATGATGAGCTTCGATACAAAGGCCGTTTATATTTAAGTAAACAGTCAAAACTTAAAACCACGATATTTTCTGAGCTTCATGCTACACCCACAACTGGGCACTCTGGGTTTACCAAAACCTATGACAGGGTCAAATGTTCCTTTTTCTGGGATGGTATGAAACATGATGTTCGTAATTTTGTGGCTAAATGTGATGCGTGTCAATGCAACAAGGGAGAAACAATCAAATCTCCTGGCACACTACAACCACTTCCAATTCCACCTGCTATTTGGAGGGATATCTCTATGGATTTTATTGTAGGCTTACCTAAATAAGGAAATAAATCGGTCATCATGGTGGTAGTTGATCATCTTTCCAAGTATGCTCATTTCTTTGCTCTTCAACACCCTTTTACAACATCCGTTGTGGCTCAACTTTTCATGGATCAGGTCTTCAAGCTTCATGGCATGCCACATTCTATTGTTTCTGATCGCGACCCAACTTTCACCAACAATTTTTGGAAAGAACTGTTCAAGATACAAGGCACCCAATTGCATCTCATCACAACTTATCATCCTGAGATTGATGGTCAAACTGAAGTTGTCAACAAGTGATTGGAAACATATTTGAGGTGTTTTGCCTCGGAAAAACAAAATTAGTGGGCTCAATGATTACCACTAGTTGAATGGTGGTACAACACTTCATACCATACAAATACTCGCATGACTCCTTTTGAAGTGGTATATGGACAAAAGCCTCCTTCAGTTCTCTCATATTTTCCAGGTGTATCGAAGGTCCAGGTGGTTGACCAAACACTTACAGTTCGAGAGGCTATTCTCTTTACCCTCAAAGAGAATTTGGTTATGGCCCAGAATTGCATGAAGTAACAAGCAGATCAAGGTCGCTCTAAACGTCAATTTGCAGAAGGGGATCAAGTGTTTCTTTGACTGCAGCCTTACAAGAAAAATTCTTTCAAGGCTGACCATTGCTGGTGCCCAAATTTTATGGTCCTTATACCGTTCTCCATCGTGTGGGACAAGTGGCCTATTAGTTAGCTTTGCCTAGTCATTTTAAGCTCCATCCTGTTTTTCATGTTTCCTGCTTAAAGAAGGTGATTGGAACTAAGTGCCAAACTCAAACCAACCTTCTCGTGTTGGACAAAGAAGGCTCCATTTGGCTACAACCACAAGCAATTTTGGACCAGCGTGAGAATCGTTTGCGTTAGTGAACCATTAAGGACGTGTTAGTCCAATGGAAAGATACAACTCCAGCAGATGTCATGTTAGGGACCTAGCCCCTCACATAGGTAGAACAATGTATTTTGATGTAATAAAGGTCAACATTAATAAGGCCTTGCAATAAAGTATAACAAGTCAAATGTAAGAAGACCTAATAGAAGCTTCCACTTCTAGAAGGATATTCCTCTAGATGGTTCTATTGATAGACATATTTAGTATAAATAGGAGTCGAGGGTATGATAACCCTAGCTTGGATATTATTGTAATGGAGCTCTGCTCGATTGGAGGTTGCCCTCTCGAAGAGGCCCGTGAACATTGCTCTCAGTAATCAAAGTTCTCTTTCTGGTGTTATTATGCTATCATTTCAGTATTATTGTGGTGTTATTCTGGTTATATTATTGTTCATCTGCCATTTCTAGCATTTTATTTTTGTTCTGCATACTTTTTATATCTGAAATATTACAAGTGGTATCAGATCACTTTCCTTGGCAGAAAATTGTGGGTTAATTTTTTTTCAGGGTAGAGACGTATTCCGGCGTCTTTAAGCCACAGAGATCTGTCGTTACACGCATAAACCCGCGGTTGAGGGATTCATACACGCAGGAAATACAAGTGGTTCTTAAGCGCACATCTGTTGGCCACCCTTGTAACCCTTGTTGGTACCCCTTCGAGTGGTAGTGCATCAGACAACACCTATGTATGGATCGACGTAGATTTCCTGAAGCCCTCTTTAGATAAACCGATTGGTCGCCTGACTGTTATAGTGCCACCGAAAACAACACTCGGGAAGATACTCTCTAGTACCTGGGTAGTCGGGTAGTACAGCTAAGGGAACAGTCTAGCCTCCTTAGTTAGTGCCCTAAGATATTGGGTTGAGTACTACTGCTGGACCCCACACATATATCTGAGAGCTATACCACATGGCAAACCCTTGTTTATAGAACCCTTGAATACCTAACCCTTGGGGACGGAAACAAAAAAAAATTAAAACAGACAAGATCTATTTCCACGCAACTGTGTTCGGGTTGCCAAATCACTACACATTTCTTCCTGTTTAAGCATTTGGGCATTTCATCACTACAGTATTCTTCAGATCAGAGTATAACTCTGCAGGTGTTAAAAAAAAAAGGTCTATAAATTTTTGCACCATTATTTGAGACCTATTCCATTGGATTTATCTCTTCGCCCTTATCACATTCATACATATCATTTTTGCAGCAAAATTGTTGACCCCACCTGCCCTGTTTCGGTTCCCTCGTCATCATGGCCTATACCCATAGCCAAGACTTGGAAGCTCGCCTCAATACCTTGCAATCTAATTTCACAGAGACCCAACAAGAAGTGAAACATCTCAGTGCCAATGTTTCCGCCATCAATACCACCATGTAGTCCTCCATTGTCACCTCAAACGAGGAACTCAAACAAGACATGACTACCCAGCTTGAATCTATCATTTTGATGATCTGCACCAAGATGCATATCCTTGCAGATAACCCTTTATCTGACCCACCTCCACATACCAATGTTGAAAATTCCTCTCATTCCCATAATTCTCAACTCCATCACTTTCAGCGTGACCTATGCCTTCCGCGAGTGGATGTGACCAAATTTGATGGCTCGGATCCCACTAGTTGGGTAACCCAAATAGAATATTATTTCACTTTATATGACATTACAAACGACTTGGCCAAACTTCGGTATGGTGTTCTCCATCTAGATCAAGAACATTGACAATGGTGGCAATGGAGAAAAATTTCTCGTCAAGGGTATATTGCTTGGACACACTTTGTGGCAAAGCTTTATGAATGCTTTGACATTGACACCAACCATTTAGGATGTTTGAAAAAGTTGAAACAATCTGGAACAATGGAAGACTTTATAGTTGCTTTTGAGCACCTGGATTTTCAGACAGAGGGAATGTCTGATGCCTTTTTTCGAGAATGTTTTATTAGTGGCCTCAAGGATGAGATTCGTGCCCATGTCCTCATGGCTCGGACTCAGAGTTGGGTGGAATGTACTAAAAGAGCTAAAGAAGCACAACAAGTTGTATCTTCTCAAAACTGGAAACCCTCCTTTATTCCTCACACTAAACCAATAAATCCCATTACTCCCTCTACTCCACTAACGATCCGAAAATTGACCAGGGCTAAAATGGGTGAATGCCAACTCAAAGGACTTTGTTATAATTGTGATGACAAATATTTTTTGGGCCACAAGTGTAAGGAACAAAATTTTTTTATGGCCATCTCGGAGGATGTTTCAGAAGAGGATGTTGAAACTCTCCTTGTGTTTGAGTCACCTGAAACCACGGACATAAACCCTCCCTCAGAGCCTCCCGAAGTAGAACCGATCATTTCCCTAAATGCTCTCACTAGTTTCTTTGCTCCCCAAACCCTCAAGCTAATTGGTTACATCAAGCACAAGAAGGTCATCATTCTGGTTGATAGTGGCAGGACCGATAATTTTATTCATCGCCGCATTGCCCAAGAAACTTATTGCTATATCCATGCAGCCAATAATTTCCAATTCATGATTGCCAATGGCGGCTCCATGAAATGTGGAGGGCGTTGTGAAAACCTGTGTCTCCAAATTGGTGACTACCACCTAAAATCTAATATGTTTGCTATCGACATGGGCGGTTGTGACATTGTGTTGGGTGCAGACTAGCTAAGGACTTTGGGTCCCATTATCATGGATTTCAAGGAATTAACCATGCAATTCAACCGGGAGGGTAAAAAATATAAGTTCCAAGGCATCACCACTGGTTCACCGAGATCATTAGTTCCCATCGCATGGAAAAACTGCTAAAAAAAGGTCATTTTGGCGTTATTGTCCAACTCCATGCCATACAGGCAACTGAGACACCCTTTGTGCCGCAAGACCTCCAATCCATCCTCTCTAAACATCAAGTGGTATTTTCCACTCCCCAAGGACTCCTGCCTTCCCGTGGTGTTCATGATCATTCCATTCCCCTTATCCCAAGAAGCTTCCATCCCAATATTCGTCCCTATCATCACCCCTTTTCCCAAAAAAATGAAATTGAGAAAATGGTTCAAGAATTGCTTAACGCAAGCATTATCCGCCCTAGTATGAGCCCCTACTCTTCTCCTGTGGTCATGGTCCTGAAGAAAGAAGGTTCTTGGTGCATGTGTCTTGACTTCCGCGCCCTCAACAAACTCACCATTAAAAACAAATTTCCCATTCCTGTCATTGATGACCTCTTGGATGAATTGAGTGGCACCCAGTTCTTTACTAAACTTGATCTTCATTTTGGCTACCACCAAATCCATATGAAAGAGGCATACATTCCTAAGACTGCCTTTAGAACTCATGAGGGCCACTATGAGTTTTTGGCCATGCCCTTTGGCTTGTGTAATTCCCCCTCCACCTTCCAAAGCCTCATGAATCATGTCGTTCGCCCTTTTCTCCCTCATTTTGTCTTAGTTTTCTTTGATGATATCCTCATTTATAGCAAAACCTAGACATACCATCTTGCTCAAGTGGACCGCGTTCTCCATCTACTCTCTCAGCACCAAATTTTCCTGAAACAATCTAATTGTGCTTTTGGCGCCTCAGAAGTCGAGTACTTGGGTCATTTTGTTGGCAAGAACGACGTCATGGTGGATCCTAAAAATATTGAAGCTATGCAATACTGGCCTCACCCAAAGACTCTCAAAATCTTGCGAGGATTTTTGGGCTTAACATGTTATTATTGCAAGTTTGTTAAGAATTATGGAAAGATTGCGGCACCTCTCACTGCACTCCTTAAAAAGAATTCTTTCACTTGGACTCCAACAACTGCTCAGGCTTTTCAAACCTTGAAGATGGCCATGTGCACCACTCCAGTCCCGACCCTTCCTGATTTCACAAAGACCTTTGTCCTGGAATGTGATGCTTCAGGGAAAGTTATTAGTGATGTCCTTATGCAAGAGGGTCGACCTTTGGAATTTACCAGCAAACAATTGTCTGAACGAAATTTAGGCAAATCAATCTATGAAAAGGAAATGTTGGCTATTCTGCCTGTCGTTGATTTGTGGCACCCTTATCTATTGGGGAAACACTTCCAAATTAAGACAAATCATCAAAGCCTCAAGTATTTTATGGAACAAAAATGGGTGACTAAGCTCTTTGGATATGATTATGAGATCATTTACAAGAAAGGCAAAGACAATGTGGTGGCAGATGCACTTTCCCAAAAATATGAAGATGAAGGCTCCCTTTTTTCTCTCTCCTTCATTGTACCAGATTACCTCCAAGCCGTTCGCCATGAATGGCTACATGATCCCAAAAGTTCGCTTCTGATACAACAATTGCAGTCCAATTCTCCAGTTTCCCCAGGGTACTCTTGGCTCCATGATGAGCTTTGATACAAAGGCTGTTTGTATTTAAGTAAACAGTCAAAACTCAAATCCACGGTGCTTTCTGAGCTTCATGCTACACCCACAACTGGGCACCTTGGGTTTACCAAAACCTATGACAGGGTCAAACTTTATTTTTTATGGGATGGTATGAAACAAGACATTCGTAATTTTGTAGCCAAATGTGATGTGTGTCAACACAACAAGGGCGAAACAGTCAAATCTCCTGGCACACTACAACCGCTTCTGATTCCACCTGCTATTTGGAGGGATATCTCTATGGATTTTATTACAGGCTTACCTAAATCGAGCAATAAATCAGTCATCATGGTGGTAGTTGATCACCTTTCCAAGTATGCTCATTTCTGTTCTCTTCAACACCCATTTACAACATCTACATTGGCTCAACTTTTCATGGATCAGGTCTTCAAGCTTCATGGCATGCCACATTTTATTGTTTCTGATCGCGACCCAACTTTCACCAACAATTTTTGGCAAGAACTATTCAAGCTACAAGTCACCCAATTGCATCCCATCACAACTTATCATCCCCAAACAGATGATCAAACAGAAGTTGTCAACAAGTGTTTGGAAACATATTTGAGGTGTTTTGCATTAGAAAAGAAAAATCAGTGGGCTCAATGGTTACCCCTAGCTGAATGGTGGTACAACACTTCATACCATACAACTACCCGCATGACTCCTTTTGAAGCAGTATATGGACAAAAACCACCTTCAGTTCTCTCATATTTACCAGGTGTCTCGAAGGTCCAGGCAGTTGATCAAACACTTACAGTTCGAGAGGCTATTCTTCATACCCTCAAAGAGAATTTGGTCATGGCCTAGAATCACATGAAGTAACAAGCAGATCAAGGTCGCTCTAAACATCATTTTGCAAAAGGGGATCAGGTTTTTCTTCGACTGAAACCTTACAAGCAAACTTCCCTCAAGGCTGACCATTGTCAGAAGTTGGCGACCAAATTTTATGGTCCTTATATAGTTCTCAAGCGTGTGGGGCAGGTGGCCTATCGGTTATCTTTGCCCAGTGATTCTAAGCTACATCATGTTTTTCATGTTTCATGATTGAAGAAGGTGATTGGAACTAAGTGCCAAAATCAAACCAATCTTCCCGAGTTGGAAAAAGAAGGTTCCATTTGGCTACAACCACAAGAAGTTTTGGACCAGCGTGAGCGTCGCCTGCGTTAGCGAACCATCAAGGAAGTGTTAATCTAGTGGAGAGATACAACTCCAACAGATGCCACTTGAGAACCAACTACCATTCTACAACAATATCCACATCTCAAGCCTTGAGGACAAGGTTGTTTTTAAGGGGGAGGACATGTTAGGGACTTAACCCCTCACATAGGTAGAACAATGTATTCTGATGTAATAAAGGTCAATATT
>SNQJ01S0073285.1:10200-27394 GCA_010110895.2 Picea sitchensis | reverse complement strand
ACATAGGTAGAACAATGTATTCTGATGTAATAAAGGTCAATATTAATAAGGCCTTGCAATAAAGTAGAATAAGTCAAATGTAAGAAGACCTAATAGAAGCTTCCGCTTCTAGAAGGATCTTCCTCTAGATGGTTCTATTGATAAACATATTTAGTATAAATAGGAGTCGAGGGTATGAGAACCCTAGCTTGGATATTATTGTAATAGAGCTCTGCTCGACTGGAGGTTTCCCCCTCGAAGAGGCCCGTGAACATTGCTCTTAGTAATCAAAGTGCTCTTTCTGGTGTTATTTTGTTACCATTTCAGTATTATTGTGGTGTTATTCTGGTTATATTGTTATTCATCTACCATTTCTATCATTTTATTTCTATTCTACATACTTTTTATATCCAAAATATTACATGCCACTTGGGAACCAACTACCATTTTGCAACAATTTCCACATCTCAAGCCTTGAGGACAAAGCTATTTTTAAGGGGGAGGACATGTTAGGGATGTAACCCCTCACGTAGGTAGAATAATATATTCCGATATAATAAAGTTCAATATTAATAAGGCCTAGTAATAAGGAAGAATAAGTCCAATGTAAGAAGACCTAATAGAAGCTTCCGCTTTTAGAAGGATATTCCTCTAGATGGTTCTTTTGATATACATATTTAGTATAAATAGGAGTCGAGGGTATCAAAACTTTTGTCTTGGATATTATTGTAATAAAGATCTAATCGACTGGAGGTTTCCCCCTCAAAGAGGCAAGTGAACATTGCTCTCAGTAATCAAAGTTCTCTTTCTGGCATGGATGATTTTAGGGGCTAAATTTCGCTATTGGGCTAATTTTCCATGGTTTTTCCAAAAACGAGATTCGCTATTTTAAAAATGATTCGCCCAAATTCTATAGGATAAAATTATTTTACCTTAAAAATCGCCAAAATTTTATAAAAACTATATAAAATCCTTAGAAATTTGAGTTTTTTACAAACATATCGCCAAACATTTATAGTTGGCATATGAAGTATAAGTAAGATTCACCAAGGTTTCTACATTTTAAAAACAAATTTCCATCCTTAAAATCATCCCTGCTTTCTGGTGTTATTTTGGTATCATTTTGGTATTATTGTGGTGTTGTTCTGGTTATATTGTTGTTCATCTACCATTTCTATCATTTTATTTCTGTTCTGCATACTTTTTATATCTAGAATATTACAAAATTGGTTTGACATAGTTAGAATTAATTTCTTCATTTGCATAATCAAAATTTCCATTGTATGTGCGTGGATAAGAAGCTTGAGATGAAAGATGATTTTGGGGTTGAGTTTCTTTATGAGGTTTAAGAAGGGTGTTAGATGTGGATTGGTCACTAAGCATCATGATATAATCATGATCCTCTTCACATCCACACTCTTGACCACAAGAAGTGAATTCATCATAAATAGGCCCTAAGAGAGAGTGCTTCCGAGATATACTCCCAGCATGATTTGAAGATTGAGATTCAAGAAAGAACAAACGATCTTGTAACCTCTTGATGACGGGGATTAAAGAAGATAAATCCTTGTGTGCATCATGAATACCAAAAGAGTAACATGTTCTATGTATTTTCTTCTCGAAGTCGAGGCAAGTGGATAAATCTAGCTCTAGGTTTTGAACATTCTTTTCTTCCAACGACCATCGGTAAAGAGGAGGCAGAAGTTCGTAGTAATGCAACAGAGCAACCAAGTTGGTAGGGTGAATGGGAGTAGGAATTAAATTGTATAACTTGATAAAATGAAGGTTAAAAGTAAGAATGCTCTCATTATCTTTCATAAATAACTGGTTAAACCTCTTAATATGCTCGTAAGGATTATCTAAATGCCCAAAGGTCGAAGTAAACCAGTAAGAAAGTTCAGACCAGGTAGAGATGCATCCATCGGGAAGGTTGGAAAATAAAGAGGCGACATATCCCTGAAGTGAATTCATGAACAAAAGCATGCAGTTATCATTATTATTTACTCCGAGAATGGTGCAAGCATTCGAAAACGAACGAAGATGTTCAACCACCGTAATAGTTCCATCACCGTGAAAGAGAGGCAAATGATTCTTGAATTTGTGAGGTAAAGGATTAATCGGATGAACGAACTTCAAGGGAATGGGCACAAACCAATGGTAATCGTTTAGATCTTCTTCAAACTCAAACATGCCATACTTGCGAATGACCTTCCCAGGGTTAGTAGCTGAAACCACAGGGTTACAACCACCAAACAGGCTTCCAATCGGTTGAGACATTGAGGTCTAGGAAAATTAGAAATAAAATTGAAAGAATTAAAAAAAAACTAGGAACGAACCATTGAACGGTCGTCCCCAATATGGTCACCAAAAATGTGTTGACGTCGTGGGACTAGAGAGTCCCCAACACCAACATTTTCAACTTCCCGTGGGGCTAGGCGAGAAGAAGCCCCATACAGGAAAGCACATTGAACTATGGGCCAATTTTCCCCTAACCTACAGTCCAATCATGAATTCCTTTGCCTTGTAATTTTACTTTTCGTAATATTTGATTTTTATTTAATTTATGATCTTTATGTTATTTTACCATTTAATTAATTCTATGTGTGGTTTTATACATTTGAAGTAACAAAAATTAAATAAAGAAAATGTAAATAATAAAATGAAAAGGCAAATGTTTTGCATTTATTTTAGCAATAACTAAAGCACGGTTAAACAAAAGCTAGGAAAGTTAATACAATTATGTGAGTTTCAAAGTGATTTTAATTGAAATAAAAGTTTATTGAATAAACCTTAGTTTAAAGACTATGAAGAAATGACATTTTGATGATATAACATTTTTATATTTTCATTTAGAAGTTAGGGTGTAATTTAAAAATAATAATAAAATCAAAATAGTAAAATAAACAAAAATAAACATGTTTTGTTTGTCTTTTTATATTTTTTTTTATTATCTTTAATGTTGTATTGAAAGAAGATGAGGAAAACTGAGTACTTTAAAGAAATAATCAAAGAGATAGTTCAGAGTGAAGAAAAATAAACCGATCTTCATTTAAATTGTTTCCCATACAAACTCTTGGATTTTCGAAACCTACAAGTATCTGCGTAGATTAGGGCCAGGTATATGATCTTTAGCCCCTCTAGACACAATGTACAATAGAAAGACCAAGTGCGATAAGGAAAAAAAGAAAGCTGAGACAAAAGTGGAATGGAGCAATGAAGGTGAATCACAAGGAGAAAATCTTATAAAGGCCATCAAACTCATCCTCGCTTTATCCTTTTCGCCTCTTCGCAAGACCCCTTGCCGCCGACGATTTCATCAATCCCTATTGAATATGTAAAAGAAGAATGAATAGAAACAATCCTCATAGCAATCCAAGCATATTTATCTTTGAATTTTTTGCGAAATTTCTCTCTCAAAAAATTTCTCTCTAAAAATATCTTCTTTAGAAAAATTTTGTTCATAATTTTTTTCTCTTTTCTATTGTTGGGCGTTGCTTCCTTTATACCATTTAATGGACCATTACCTGGTAGTCATTTTTGAGGCTAACGAATCTAATCCCACATAGGACATAACTGCTTTTATTTAAAAGAAACATATATTTGTTAACGTAATTTCCTTGTCCACATGTTGTTTATTGTTCGTTGAAGAGTTGAACCATGGATCAAATCTTCTAAAGGAGCAATTTCCTTATGTTCACTTATGTATTTATTACGTGAAATGGCCATCCAATTTATCCATTTGATTTAAAATAAAACGATAATTAAATTCCATGATCGGCCCTTTTTTGGACAACCATCATCTGCCACGCCCTATTCAGCTTGTTGAATCTACTAACATTGTCTCTGTAAACTGCAATTTTACTGCGTATGGTCCATGAATGCTTGGAGTGCCTGATATCCTTTTTTTCAAGAGCTTCCTATCTCGAGGCTAGATAAATTTCCATGATATAGTTTGTATGTAAGAACAACTTGTGCTGTGGCAACCTATCCTCTTAGAGCAAGCGCATCATCAATTCCAATCTTTTCAAGGTTTTGTCTACAAGCGTGTCAACATGACTTACAAAAAAGGAAGCAACAATCATGATTTTTTTTTTAAAGATCATCACCCTTAATAGATTCTAGATCTTCCCTGTATACATCAATCACAACTTCATATCGTGGAAGTGAGAATATAAGGGTAACATTTACACTGATACTAAGTGAAATAACTTGCTTTATAGATGGAATACATTTTGTTGTTATTGGAATCTTAACGTAGACATTTTTGTGTTTGACTCTTTTGTGCAACCACTTAGCAACCTCAACAGTCCCTCTTATCTTCAAGTGCGAGTCTAGGCAAGACTTCAACAAAAACATAACCATCTGATCCTCCCGTTGCATCATCAATGGGCTCAAACAATTCACCTGCATCTTGGATTTTATTACAAGCTCCCAGTAAGTGTCCTCAACTCCTTTCTGTCATCACAAAATGTTCCAAGTTCCCATGGGTCTGAAGCAAAGTCTCCCCTGAGCAGAGCTCCACAATCATGCACTCTACACTTCAAATATCACAAGGGTAGTTCCATCCAAGGCCCAAAATAACTTCAGGAGCTCGATAATTCCCTGTAGAGACCGCTGAGGTGCAATGTGGTGCTCCCAAAAACCAGTTAACCTTATTGCACTCGACTTTGGAAATATTTTAAAGTTGTCTGGAGATCTCTTCACACCCTTGCAATCTGGAGCCTTCACACAGTCCGAAAAAAATTTAAAAATTCAAGCTTTAAATCTGTGTGAACGAGTTTCCACTTATGCATACAGATTTCAACAGTCACCTTCCAACCTCCCGTACAAGATCAATGGGAAATGTACTGTAATTGTTCCTGTGTAGGAAATCATATAAGTTTGGGCCAAGATTCTCAAAGACTATGCAAGTGTGTTGTTCAATAGTCAATCCATTCGCGCGCATGCCATTTCTATCAGATTTTTCCAACTTATGTCAGAGACAATTAACTGGACTATCTCTGCAATTAGGTGTTATGTTATTGATGAAAGCAATTCTGACTCCACCATTCTTTTTCCAATCCCATTTCTTGTAGTTTGTGTTCAACTTTGTATCCTCTCATTCAACATCAACTTCTGGCCTTGGTAGTTGTGTGCTCGAAAGAAAACCAACAAGGCTGCATGCTTCTTTGATCGTGGAATATTCTCGAGGACAAATGTCGATTCAAAAATTGAACTCCACTACCAATGGAAGATGATTGTGTTGAGCGCAAAAAAGATGCATTGAAAGGCTCAAGGTTTCCTTGAATTCCAAATATTCAGCTACAGAAAGTCGTTCAACAACAATTTCATCAATATTGACACGGACATAACCCCACACACCAGGTCCAGTAAGCGTAACCAATAAACCTAGTACTTCTTGTCGATGATAATTACCAATAAACTCTCGATGACTAGAACAAATGCATGGCTGCCAAATTTTCGAATGGCCAATTCCTCACATTTCAAAAGCGACATACTAATTGAAAGCAGATCTTGGAAATGTACCTGGAGTGACTCTCTTCGACCTTCTATACACTGACGAAGTAAATTTTTACCAAAGAAACCACCATGGGATTTCTTCTGTATTACTTTCTCTGCACTTTTACGTAGTGGACCACCATTGAAAAATATAATCAAAAGCAATTAAATATCGATTACTTTGTGATCGTATGCACAATCAAGAGCTTTTATCTCCACTTTATAGTTTTGACATAATTTATTTCCATAATGACTTAAACTACAACTTTTATGGCCACATTATTTCTTTATATGGAAAAAGGCAATGCATGAATTTGATTTGGCATATAAATCTTGATATAATGGTTGCAAATCTTAAGCCATACTAATCCGCATGTAAGGTCAAGATTCATTTTTATCTTAAATAATAAAAATGTCAAGTTGATGGGACATAATAACATGGTATAGTTTTGTAACATGAAAATATGTCAAAGTCATAACCCTAAAGGTATGTTAATGATGTCATACTTAGGAAAAGAGAGGCATAAGAAATAACTTTGGACTTGAGTGTTTTGAGTGTAAGATTGACAAAGTTAAGAATGTGAGAAATGAGAGAATAGACCATTTTAAGTGATAGGGAAATAATCATGAAATTTTTTCCAAGTACTATCTTAACCTTGTCGACAATTTGTAATGACTTTCCTTCATCTGAATTAACCTGTATCATATCCAATAAAATATGCTGACTGACGATCATGGACATTCATTAAACAATACATATAGTAAATTTTGGAACATTCTTGAATGACAAGGTATTTGAAGACATCTTCCTCGAATGTGTAGCATCAAGTCAGCGAGAGTGCACAAGGCTTTGCACAAGTAGTTGTGAAATGAGAGGAGGAGCCTGACAACGCTTTGCTAGCTAAGTACTGTTGAAAAAAATCATCGTCAATAGGTGGGTCTATGAAAAGTCATCCAAGCCATTAACTCTCCTGCACAACAAGAAGTGAATACGGTAAGTTATTTCCCTTTCCAAGATTTTGATGATGCTTTATTTTACGATTTGGAAAGGGAAGAAGTACTAGAGCAGCCCATGGATGCATTAAGTCATTCATGTTATGATAAATATAATGACATCATAAATAATATTGATGAGTTCATACATGTAGGAAGACGTAAGTGGGATGTGATTGGTTCTAATGAGGATCCCATTTATGATATGGAAGGATATCTTTGAGTGTTGCCTTTACAACAATAATATGATGTTCCTAATAATTTTGATATTTGTCAACACGATGATGATTTAATTATATAATTTTTCCAAGCACCCAAAGATGACCCAATGCAATGTTCTCCTAATGATTTTCGATCATACCTTGAGGATTTTGATGAGTATTCCTTTGAGCACTTGGATTTATTCTATGAAGAAAATTATCAACCACCGATCTACTCAAATCTTGATAAAGGTAAGGACATTTCTTTCCCAAATCAGGGTACTTGTGAGAAGGTTTTCCATCTCCCTTCAACCACTTTACCTCACTATGTCACTAAGGGTGTAGTTAGGAAACATATCCCTTGTCTTGAGTTTTCTCTAGGGAAAAGAATACTTTTATAATTCAAGGGTAGGTTGAATACCTTAAGAAGAAGTTTGTTATCTCAGTCTTTCAACCTTCCCTTGAGAAATTGTCAATCATCCTCTAGGTTCTTACTAGTCCCTTCCTAGACCTCGGGATGTGAAAACATCCAAGGTAGCCAAACTTCAGACTCTTTGAGTCAGTCTTTTTAGCCTTTGATTTTTCATGATCTCTTTCTGAGATGGATTGAGAAATTTCCTAGAAGTATGACTTGGCATAATTTTTCCCCTCCCGACTGCCTCCAAGATCCAGAATTCACGATTTCCGATGATGTGATACAAGCTCTAACTCATGTTTATCTTGTGCGTAACTTGTCATTGTTTTTGTTTATGATGAAGCACATGGGCATGTCTTATGATACATTGCTATCATGCTTGTACTGGTTGTATGCTTACACCTAGAATTTGATAGGTAAGTACAGGTAAGTAGGGGCAGGTAGGCATTTTCATCCATTGTATATACCATCACATTTCATATTAGCATAGTTGTAGTTTCATTTTTCATATCGTATTTCTCCATTTATGTATATATGCTTTCTTATCCTTATTTTATATCATTTATGAGCGAGGGGTGATATCACCACCCTGAATATTACTGATGCGTTTGGTTGAGATCTAGAAAGCACAGTTCATACCAGAGATGTTGAGGTTCTCATGCACTCTATGGTGAGCACATGTCCCGAGTTGGAGCTGGATGTTATCACTTATCCTAGGGATAACTAAGGAGATCATGTCTTGAGGCCCACAAGTCCTAGACATGGAGTGTTGAGAGTCGAATGACTTGAGCATAGCCCCAGAGGGCCCCTCTTGTCTTCAAGTGCAACCCATTTATCAGTAGCAACAACATCCATCCCACTAGCCTGGTCCTAAATAAGCAGTAATTCTTTCTCCACGAGGTAATGAGTTCGGGTATCATGGTATGTGTCACTTTGATTATTGAAGCACTTAGATATGTTGCAATGAATTCTCCTTCATTTCATAATGTTTTCTTGACAATTATGCTCTTTAACTTGTTCATACCTCGAAGGGTAACATGATGCCCTAGTAAGTTGATATCCCTTTAGGATAGGTTGCCACTGGGTGGGTCTATAAAAGGTCATCGCCCATTCCCTCCATATTTACCACTTTCCATCCTTACTCCTCTCATCCCCCCCCCTTACCTTTGTTGGGGCATTGGGTTTTCCACACTAGGAAGGGTTGTACCTTGCCGTATGGGAAGAAGGGGCTAAAGGATTAGAGGGTAAAAGTAACTGGCAAGAGTTAAAATCCAAAATGAAACCTTTGAGATGCTTTGCCTAGGGATTCTCGAGAAAGTAGTAAAAGGCTTCTTAGTAAGAAAAGGGAACCCATAATATAAATAAACACCCAACGTATTAGCTGGTGGATGGGATGTCTCATCATGAGTCAGCCTATTAGGACCATAGGCATGTAGCGGTATGATACTACCATCTATCTGGTCACCAAACCAGGGTAGTGGCTCTTGGTGGCATAGCCAAGAGAAAGGGGTTCTCATTACGATCCAACCTTCTCATCTCCGTGAAATGCTTGTGGGTAACGATGTCACCTCTCGCCACCAAGCCAAGATAATGTCCCTCAACTCTTCCCTTGAAGCAAAAAAGAAAAAGAAATAAGACTAAGAATAAAAGGCATTGAATGGGATAGGAAAGAATGCCATATATGACAAGGTGCAACTCTCCCTCTACAAAGACACCCACAGGTACAACCTACATTTCCCTGTTATCACTACACCCTGTGCCCAAACACTTCCCCCACACCACTTCACACACACTTACATGACCTAGATTGGTTCTCACCTGGGAAACACCCCAAACTTAAGGAGTATTATCCCAATAAGACATCCTGAGAGCTTCTCCCAACCTGAATTGTTAAACGACATAACGTCTTTGAGCATTTGTCTAGGTAAAGGGGGGTTTGATGCACATGTTTGGGTAATTTGATTATTAGATGTGATTGCCATTTATATGATCCCTGTGACTTATGAACCCCTGGAGGGCATACTTGTTGTTGTTGTAGGACCTTACCTAATGGACAGGTACATATGGGGGAATGATTAGCTCAGACCTCCATGGGGCTGAAAGTCCATAGATGGACCTTGTGACCCCAACCAGGGGTAGAGAGAAACTAGAGACTTGCACTAGGAAGAAAGAAGGGTATTGCAACAAGGACACTCTAATAGACCTAGACCCATGGGGATCTTGTCTTTCCACCTAGACGTTGACCTTTGGGAGCCCATGGCGTCACCTTTGTGACCCTAAACGTCATCTAGTCAGGGTTTGCATTTATGAGGGCAGTTATGTTCTGGTTGGCATGTGTGGAAACATTCAGGGCCTTTGGAGGCCAACCGTTCTACATTTAAGGCCTAACGTCACCCTAGAAGGGCATGATGTCACCCTTGTAAATGTTATTAGGGTTTAATTAATTTCATTTATGTAAAAATTGGATTTTTGATGTAATTTGGCCATGTCGACCTTTTTATGACCTAAATTTAATTAAAGGTCATTGAAACTATATAAATAGAGATAAAAGATTCATTTTTTGGATCATCACTCATCACACAAGTAGCGTGGTCTGAAATTTGCGCCCTTTTTAGGGGTTATTGGTTGAAATTCTAGGCGCACTTTCTCTTGGAGACTAAATTTGGCGACTTGGATCCTTTCATTGGTGAAGTTACTTGACATTCTAGGGTTTTATGGGTTGATTATTCTTGGTGAAGTAAGTAAATATGCAATTATTCATTTTATTTGAATGGTTTAAGGTAAATTTTCTTATTCATGTTAAAGATTATGAAATTACTGGCTTGACAAACCCTAGGAGCAAAGGACTTAATTTGCTACTTCTTTACTCTTCATTTGCTAGAACTTTCCAAGAAGATATTGACATAGGTAAACTTCTAGAGCCCTAAACACT
Source organism: Picea sitchensis (assembly GCA_010110895.2). Lineage (NCBI taxonomy): Eukaryota > Viridiplantae > Streptophyta > Pinopsida > Pinales > Pinaceae > Picea > Picea sitchensis. The sequence goes on along the minus strand of SNQJ01S0073285.1, from coordinate 17,376 downwards.
AGCACTTTAGAAGTTATTATCTAGTCAATTGTTGCTTCAAGTATCTTTCAATAGTCTAAGGAAGGGAGATTTTGCTAGAGCCTAAAATTGCTTACACTCTAGTAAGTTTATCCTTAGGATTTGGATGTTTGAGGCCTTGAAGAGCCAACGCCTCTTCCATACATATATTATCCTTAGGTAAGTATAATCATTGTGTCATTTCTTCCAAGAGAAAACTATCATCTATAGACTCCATTACCCTATAAAGGCACTAGTCTACCCACTATAGTGATTGATTGATCAAAACAAATCTCAAGCTATCTTCCTTGAAACATTTAATAACTTCTACTAACCCTAAACTAGAATAATTCACTAGCTAACTTGTTGTTGTTGCAAAACAGTGCTACATCCATCTAAAATCAACAAATTTATCTCAAAAGTGACATTAAAAGATGATTAGATATTGCCAATTTTGTTTATGGCAAGTAGTTATCATTTTGCCAATTCAAAGCTATATTTCCTTCTCTTTTTCAAGAAAATTCAAGGCATAATTATTGTGGATGTTGCAAAATACTTATTGATGTTGTAAATAATTACTTTGCTGCAATTTTATATAACTTCTACTAACCTCATTAGTAGCTTTATTGAGTTTGTCAAACCACAATGCCAGACATATGAAGATTCCTTCAAAATATCACAGTAGCCCTAGAGGGCAAAGGATTCACCACTGAGATTGTGGAATATCTCAGGGACGTGTACCATACTCAATACCAAGAACCCTTTGATATAAAAGGAGAGATTTATGAAGAAATTTTTCAACCCCTTGAAGAGGAACAAGATTTTTCCCATGATTCGATAGAATGCAATAAAGATTTATATAAAGAAGTGAATAATGAGGATGAAGCATTAGTATCCGCTCCTCTGTCTGATGAAGCTCTCCAGGATCCTATCTCTCCTACACAAGATGAAGAGAACCAGGTGAGTCATTTTCCTTTCCATTTTTTTGATGACACTTTATTCTATGATTCAGAAGATGAAGAAATAAAGGAGCCCTTGGAAGAGCTAGGTCCTTCATTTTCTGATGAAGACATGATTAAAGAGATGAGTTTTGGGGATGATGTACTGGACCCTCTTCCATTTGATGAAGTCATCCAAGCCATTGACGCTCCTGCACAACAAGAAGTGAATACAGTAAGTTATTTCCCTTCCCAAGATTTTGATGATGCTTTATTTTATGATTTAGAAAGTGAAGAAGTACTAGAGGATCCCTTGGATGCATTAAGTCCTTCATGTTATGATAAAGATAATGATATCATAAATAATATTGATGAGTTCATACATGTAGGAAGACGTAACTGAGATGTGATTGGTTCTAATGAGGATCCCATTTATGATATGGAAGGATATCTTTGAGTGTTTCCTTTACAACAATCATATGATGTTCCTAATAATTTTGACATTTGGCAACAAGATGATGATACAATAACATAATTATTCCAAACACCCAAGGGTGACCAAGTGCAATGTTCTCCTAATGATTTTTTATCATACCTTGAGGATTTTGATGAGTATTCCTTTGAGCACTTGGATTTATTCTATGAAGAAAATTATCAACCACCGATCTGCTCAAATATTGATAAAGGTAAGGACATTTCTTTCCCAAAGGAGGGTACTTGTGACAAGGTTTTCCATCTCCCTTCGACCAATTTACCTCGCTATGTCACTAAGGGTGTAGTTAGGAAACATGTCCCTTTTCTTGAGTTTTTTCCAGGGAAAAGCCTACTTTTAGAATTCAAGGGTAGGTTGAATACCTTAAGAAGAAGTTTGTTATATTAGTCTTTCAACATTCCCTTGAGAAATTGTCAATCATCCTCTAGGTTCTTACTAGTCCCTTCCTAGACCTCAGGATGTGAAAACGTCCAAGGTAGCCAACCTTCAAATTCTTTGATTCATTCTTTTGAGCCTTTGATTTTTCACGATCCCTTTCTAAGATGGATTGAGAAATTTCCTAGAAGTATGACTTGGCATAATTTTGTCCCTCCCTCCCGCCTCCATGAGCCAGACTTCATGATTTTCGATGATGTGATACAAGCTCTAACTCATGTTTATCTTGTGCTTAACTTGTCATTGTTTTGGATTATGATGAAGCACAGAGGCAGGTCTTATGATACATTTCTAGCATGGTTGTATTGGTTGTATGATTATACCTATCATTTGACAGGTAAGTATAGGTAAGCAGGGGTAGGTAGGCATTTGCATCCATTGTATATACCATCACATTTCATATTATCATAGTTGTAGTTTCATTTTTCATATCGTATCTCTCCATTTATGTATATATGTTTGCTTATCCTTATTTTATATCATATATGAGCGAGGGGTGATATCACCACCCTGGAGATTATTGATGCATTTCGTTGAGATATAGTAGGCACAGGTCATATCAGAGATGTTGAGGTTCTCATGTGCTCTATGGTTAGCACATGTCCCCGAGTTGGAGCTAGATGTTATCCCCTATCCCAGGGATAACTTAGGAGATCATGTCTCGAGACCCATAGGTACTAGACATGGAGTGTTGAGAGCCAAATGACTTGAGCATGGACTCGGATGTCCCCTCTTATCTTCAAGTGCAGCTCATTTATCAATAGCAACAACATCCATCCCACTAGCCTGGTCCTAAAGAAGCGGTAAGTCTTTCTCCATGAGGTAATGAGTCAAAGTATCATGGTATGTGTCACTCTGATTATTGAAGCACTTGAATATGTTGGACTGAATTCTCCTTAATTTCATAACATTTGCTTGGAAATATTGCTCTTTAACTTGTTCATACGTAGAAGGGTAACATGATGCCCTAGTAATTTGATCTCCCTTTAGGATGGGTTGCCACTGGGTGGGTCTATGAAAATTCATCCAAGCCATTGACGCTCCTGCACAATAAGAAGTGAATACGGTAAGTTATTTCCCTTTCCAGTATTTTGATGATGCTTTATTTTAGGATTTGGAAAGTGAAGAAGTACTAGAGTAGCCCTTGGATGCATTAAGTCCTTCATGTTATGATAAATATAATGACATCGTAAATAATATTGATGAGTTCATACATGTAGGAAGACGTAAGTGGGATGTGATTGGTTCTAATGAGGATCCCATTTATGATATGGAAGGACATCTTTGAGTGTTTCCTTTATAACAATCATAAGATGTTCCTAATCATTTTGACATTTGGAAACAAGATGATGATATAATTATAAAATTTTTCCAAGCACCCAAGGATGACCCAGTGCAATGTTCTCCTAATGATTTTCGGTCATACCTTGAGGATTTTGATGAGTATTCCTTTGAGCACTTGGATTTATTCTATGAAGAAAATTTTCAATCATCGATCTGCTCAAATGTTGATAAAGGTAACGACATTGCTTGCCCAGAGCAGGGTACTTGTGACAAGGTTTTCCCGCTCCATTCAACTACTTTACCTCGTTCTTTCACTAAGGGTGTAGTTAGGAAACATGTCCCTTGTATTGAGTTTTCTCCAGGGAAAATCCTACTTTTAGAATTTAAGGGTAGGTTGAATACCTTAAGAAGAAGTTTGTTATCTCAGTCTTTCAGCCTTCCCTTGAGAAATGGCCAATCATCCTCTAGGTTCTTACTAGTCCCTTCCCATAACTCAGGATGTGAAAACCTCTAAGGTAACCAACCTTCAGACTCTTTGAGTCAGTCTTTTGAGTCTTTGATTTTCACGATCCATTTCTGAGATGGATTGAGCACTTTCCTAGAAGTATGAATTGGCATAATTTTGTCCCTCCCTCCGTCCCTCTTGCCTCCATGAGCCAGACTTCACGATTTCAGATGATGTGATACAAGCTCTAACTCATGTTTATCTTGTGCTTAACTTGTCCTTGTTTTGGTTTATGATGAAGCACATATGCAGGTCTTATGATACATTTCTAGCATGGTTGTACTGGTTGTATGCTTATGCCTAGCATTTGACAGGTAAGTATAGGTAAGTAGGGGTAGGTAGGCATTTGCATCCATTGTATATACAATCACATTTCATATTAGCATAGTTGTAGTTTCATTTTTCATATCGTATTTCTCTATTTATGTATATATTCTTGCTTATCCTTATTTTATATCATATATGAGCGGAGGCTGATATCACCACCCTGAATATTACTGATGCGTTTGGTTGAGATCTAGCAAGCATAGGTCATACCATAGATGTTGAGGTTCTCATGCGCTTTATGGTGAGCACATGTCCCCAAGTTGGATCCAGATGTTATGCCCTATCCTAGAGATAACTAAGGAGATAATGTCTCGAGGCCCACAGGTCCTAGACATGGAGTGATGAGAGCCAGATGACTTGAGCATGGCCCCGGAGGGCCCCTCTTATCTTCAAGTGAAACCCATTTATCAGTAACAACAACATCCATCCCACCAACCTGGTCCTAAAGAAGCAATGAGTCTTGCTCCATGAGGTAATGAGTTCGGGTATCATGGTATGTGTCACTCTCATTATTGAAGCACTTGAATATGTTGCACTAAAATATCCTTCATTTCATAACATTTGCTTGGAAATTATGCTCTTTAACTTGTTCATACCTGGATGGGTAACATGATTCCCTAGTAAGTTGATCTCCCTTTAGGATGGGTTGCCATTGGGTGGGTCTATGAAAGGTCATCATCCATTCCCTCCATACTTACCACTTTCCATCCTTACTCCTCTCATTTCCCCCATACCGGCATTGGGTTTTCCACACTAGCAAGGGTTGCACCTTGCCCTATGGGAGGAAGGGGCTAAAGGCCCAGAAGGTTAAAGTAGCTGGGAAGAGTTAAAATCCAAAATGAAACCTTTGAGATGCTTCGCCCAGGGATTCTTGAGAAAGCAGTAAAAGGATTCTCAGTAAGAAAAGGTAACCCTCAAGATAAATAAAAACTCAAGGTATTAGTTGGTGGATGGGAGCTCTCATCATGAGCCAGCCTATTAGGAGCATGGGCATGTAGCGGTATGACACTACCATCTATCTGGTCACCAAACTAGTGCAATGGCTCTTGGTGACATAGCCAAGAGAAATGGGGTCTCATGATGAACCAACCTTCTAATCTTCATGAAATGCTTGTGGGTAATGTTGTCACCTTTGGTCACTAAGCCAAGACAATGTCCTTCAACTCTTCCCTTGAAGCACAAAAGAAAAAGAAATAAGAATAAAATGCATTGAATGGACTAGGAAAGAATGGCATCTATGATAAGGTGCAACTCACCATCTACAAAGGCACCCACATGTAAGACCTACATTTCCCTGTTATCAATGCACCCTGTGCCCAAACACTTCCCCCATGCCACTTCACACACACACTTACATGACCTAGATTGGTTTTCACCTGGGAAACAACCCAAAATTAAGGAGGATTAGCCCAATAGGACATCCTGAGACCTTCTCCAAACCTAACTTGTTAAATTACATAACGTCTTTGAGAATTTGTCTCGGTAAAGGGGGGTTTGATGCATATGTTTGGGTAATTTGATTATTACATGCGATTGACATTGCTATGATCATTGTGACTTATGAACCCCTGGAGGGAATACTTGTTGTTGTCACAAGACCTTTCCCGATGGACATGTACATATGGGGGAATGATTAGCTCGGACCTCCATGGGGCTAAAAGCCCATAGATGTATGTTGTGACCCCAACCAGGGGCAGAGACACCAGAGACTTGCACTAGGAAGAAAGAAGGGAATTGCACCAGGGACACTCCAACAGACCTAGACCCAGGGGGATCTTGTCTTTCCACCTTGATGTTGACCTTTGGGAGCCCATGACGTCACCTTTGTGACCCTAGACATCATCCAGTCAGGGTTTTCATTTATGAGGGCAGTTATGTGATATTTCTCATGTGCGACAACATTCAGGGCCTTTAGAGTACAAATGTTCTACATTTGAGGCCTAACGTCACCCTTGGAAATGTTATTACAGTTTAATTAATTTCATTTATGTAAAAATTGGATTGTTGATGTAATTTGGCCAGGTCGACCTTTTTATGACCTAAATTTAATTAAAGGTCATTAAAAATATATAAATAGAGAGAAAAGATTAGCATTTTTGGATCATCACTCATCACACAAGTAGTGTGGTCTGAAACTTGTGCCTTTTTTAGGGGTTATAGGATGAAATTCTAGGCACACTTTCTCTTGGAGGCTATATTTTGCAACTTGGATCATTGCTTGGTGAAGTTACTTGGAATTCTAGGGTTTTATAGCTTGATTATTCTCGGTGAAGTAACTAAATATGCAATTCTTCATTTTATTTGAATGGTTTATGGTAAATTTTCTTATTCATGTTAAAGATTATGAAATTGCTTGCTTGACAAACCCTAGGAGTAAAGGACTTAAATTGCTACTTCTTTACTCTTCATTTGCTAGACCTTGCCAAGAAGATTTTGACCTAGGTAAACTTCTAGAGCCCTAAACACTAGCACTTTAGAAGTTATTATCTAGTCAATTGTTGCTTCGAGTATCTTTCAATAGTCCAAGGAAGGGAGATTTTGCTAGAGCCTACAATTGCTTACACTCTAATAAGTTTATCCTTAGGGTTTGGATGTTTGAGGCCTTTAAGAGCCAAAACGTCTTCCACCTATCTCTTATCCTTAGGTAAGTATAATCATTGTGTCATTTCTTCCAAGAGAAAACCGTCATCTATAGACTCCATTACCCTATAAAGGCACTAGTCTACCCACTATAGTAATTGATTGATCAAAACAACTCTCAAACTATCTTCCTTGAAACATTTACTAACGTCTACTAACCCTAAACTAGAATAATTCACTAGCTAATTTGCTGATGTTGCAAAATATTGCTATGACCATCTAACAACAACAAATTTATCTCAAAAGTGACATTAAAAGATGATTAAATATTGCCAATTTTGCTTCTAACAAGTAGTTATCATTTTGCCAATTCAAAGCTACATTTCCTTGTCTTTTTCAAGTAAATTCAAGGCATACTTATTGTGGTTGTTGCAAAATACTTATTGATGTTGTAAATAATTACTTTGCTGCAATTTTATATCAGCTTACTTATTTTTCATAGGTTCATGGTCTTATGAAGCACTAACATCATTTGGTACTTGGCAGTTTCCACTTTTTCTATTTGTTGTCTTGTTCTAGGCAGGTGCACCTTATTTACCTTTTGCTTCATCTCTATA
>SNQJ01S0073285.1:0-10084 GCA_010110895.2 Picea sitchensis | reverse complement strand
ACTTTCTTATACCTTTTACCTTAGTCTTCTCAAACCTTCATGTTATTGGGGACGTCTCCCCTGGGGTATTGTGACATACTCCCAAATAGAAAGGGGTTTCCTATTAAGGTGAAAGTGATAGGTCACTCCCTGTTATGTCAATTTTGAATCCACCTTCCTTAGGCTTTGGGCAAGTACAGATTGTGTGATAACATGACACATTGCTAAGAATTTTCCTGCAAGAAGGGAAGAATTCAAGAAGAGAAATAACAAAAGACATCATGCCCATGCAACTGAAGATGATGAGCCACCCAAGAAGTTAACTAAAGAAGAAATTGAAGATTATGTCATGTACATACTTGTCTCTTAAGCACATGACATGAACTATGATGAGAATGAAGGATGTATTCTATGTACCAAGAAAAGGAGGTTTGTACTTGTCCACTCAGATGTATGTGGTACAATACCATCAACCTCTTTAAGAAGGTATGTATACTATGTATCATTTATTGATGATTACTCTCGTAAGACTTGGGTTTATTTATTGAAATTAAAAGATGAAGTACTCAGAAAGTTCAAGGAATTCAAAGCCTTGGTATAAAACCTCTCCAAAAGAAAAATCAAGATACTTAGGTCATATAATGGAGTAGAGTACACCTCAAATGAATTTGGAAACTTTTGCAAAGATGTCGGGATTAAGAGGGTGATCACCACTCCCTATAATCCTCAAAAAAATGGTGTAGCAGAAAGAAATAATAGAACAATTATGGAAGCAGTAAAGACTATGATTCACGATCAAGATCTTCCAATGCACTTATGAGCTGAAGAAACAAGAACAACAATTTATGTCCAAAACAAATTTTCCCATAGTGCACTTGGATTCAAAACCCCCGAAGAAATGTTCACTGGAAAGAAGATAAAAGTAAGCCATCTAAAAATATTTGGTTGTCTAGTGTTTGTACACATTTTGAAAGAAAGAAGAACTAAGTTGGATCCTTTAGGAAAGAAGGGAATATTTGTTGGATACTATAAGGTCTCTAAGGCCTTCAGAATTTACATACCAGGTTACCACCATATTGAGATCAACATAGATGTGACCTTTAATGAATATGAAACACTCAAAATATCAAGGAAATGCCAGCTTGAGGAAGTATATGAAGAAGAACCTATAGCTCCTAGAGTTGCAGAACCAGTGAAGGAAGTTATAGTTACCTCTGATGATGAGATTCCAGAAGATCATGATATGATGGAATCTCAAGAACCTCCCCGGATGATGATCTCTCACAAGAGAAAGCCAACTTGGGAAAGGGAACTTATTCAAGATGTAGAGAAGTATGGTTCCCTAGAAGGAATCATGATACAGAGCAAGAAACCTAAGCCATTCTCTAGTTGTATGGCCTTGATGTGTGATCTCATAGAAAAGGAACCTACTTGCTCTGAAGAAGCCATTTAGAAGAAATAATGGGTGGATGCCATGACAAAAGAATACCAATCCATTATAAAGAATGATGTATGGGAAGTAGTTCCCAGACCAAAGAACAAAGATGTGGTATCTTCCAAGTGGATATACAAGATAAAACATGCAGCAAACAAAAGTATTGAAAAACATAAAACAAGATTTGTGGCTCGTGGTTTTTCTCAAAAGGAAGGTATTGATTATGAAGATACATTTTCTCTTGTAGACATATACACTTCCATAAGAACCATCATAGCTCTTGTAGCCAAAATGAAGTGGAAGTTACACCAGATGGATGTGAAAACAACCTTTTTAAATGGTGTTATTGAAGAAGAAGTGTATATAAAACAACCACAAGGGTTTGAATTTGAAGATATAAAGACTCGTGTTTGTGGGTTGAAGAAAGCTATGTACGGGTTGAATCAAGCTCCTAGAGCTTGGTATGGCAGAATTGATATTTTTTTGACGAGATTGGGATTTACCAAGAGTAAAGTTGATTCTAACCTTTACTTCAAGGTTATGAATGATGAGGTAGTTATATTGCTACCGTATGTGGATGACTTATTCTTAACAGGAGAATAAAATCTCATCACATATTGTAAGAAGAATCTCGTTGCAAAGTTTGAGATGAAAGACCTAGGCCTGATGCATTATTTCTTAGGTCTTGAAGTTTGGAAAAGTCCAGAGAAGATCTTCCTTAACCAAGGGAAGTATGCAGTTGAAATACTAAAGAAATTTGACATGTTGGAATGTAAATCCATGAACACACCCATGGATACAAAGTCAAAGCTCCTGGTTGATACTTCATCAGAGTTGGTTGATGCTATTCTATATAGACAAATTATTGGTTCGTTGATGTATCTGATGAATACTAGGCCAGATATATGCTTTGCTGTGAACACCTTGTTATCGAACAAATCGGTAAGTGCAAACACAAACTAATCTCCCTAACTTCAACAAGAAGCTAGAACAAAACAAGACAGAATACAAACTTCACCTTAGACTTCATTGTTATATAAACTAGTTAGAGAGGGACAAATGACATACCTTTTAAATGACGCTTGATCCTCTCTAGTGTTGTCCTTGTCGCTCCATATTTGGATTTGTGAGATTGTGAACCTATTTAAGAAGCACAAACCGACAAGGAGAGAGAGAAACGATAGATATATTCCAATGAATTCTATGTATAAGATCAAGGAGTTATACAATAAAAGTAAAGACACCTTTATAGGGAAGGAATGTATTGCTGCATTATATTAAAAGAAAGTGGAGAATACAACCCATGCCTTGATGTTTCAAGGTCCCTTCCAATGGCTCTTTTCTCCAACACACACACCTTTGCTCCAATGCCTTTGATGAAGAAGATCCACAACCTGACTTAGAGAGCTAAAGCAAAGCTATCTCCAATATAGTCTATAGTAGAATTCTTCATGCATAAGCAAGACTTAGCCTTTTCCATAAGAGATCCCTCTTTATATAGGGTGAAAGAGGGATGGATGAGAATATTAGGATGATCCCACTAAATCAGAGAAGCGAGTAAGATCCAAACCGATTGAAGGCCACCTCATCTTCTATAAGATTCTCTTCTAGAACATCTGTGAATTTCACTTTTCTTCTTGTTTAAGCATCATCGCACCCTATGCACGGGAAACCTGTGATGACACTGCAGTCCATTTTGGTGCAGCATGCGATGATCAAGCATCGTCGCACCCCAAGAGCAGAGCAGGGTGCGACGATCTCCTTTGACATTATTTTTAAGGAAGAAAAGCTAATCCACTTTTCTCATGGAGAAAGTCTCTTTTAGTGTTTTCAGGAAACATGGAAGTGAGTTATGCACATTTCGTCAGTTTATCACTGGGGTGACCAAAATAATGTGTAACAGAATGCCCCCCAAAGTATGAAGTTGGAACCTGTGTCAGCTAACCGTGACAATTGAAATACTTTGTAGAATGTGTGTGTCGAAAACAAGGAGTGCATCGGTCGAGAGCCTGCAAATAATCTAGCATCTGCATAATAATATACCATCTTCTGAGGTAGGTATTCCCATAATCAGACTACAAGTGACTCTAATAATAAGTTTCAAGTGAGTCATGGCCACTAAACATTCACTTTGGATCCATTCCATCATGATTTAACATAGCCACGAAAAATACACTGTGGATCTATGCTCTTAAATAATTCAAATTTAGACATAGCCACGAGACATACACAATGGATCTATGTGTCAGTAAAAACTCATAAATACTCTGTCTGAACATGGAATGATATGGTGAGATCCAGGGTCTTCATTTCCATCATTCTGAAGTACGAATCTATCCATGTGATTACAGGTGTCGAAGTCGAACATGGTAGAAACCACTTGATTACCTATCATTAATGAAAACTGTTAACAAGTGTGAGGGAAATCATCATTGATTGGAATGACTCCCAAGGTACTCTAGTACAATCCAACGAATGTGACTGAATGAGTTGAAGTCGAACACTCAATGGAATCTTCTAATCAAGGCTCAATGATGTGAACCCACTGTTGAAAGCGAGGAAACCTGCCATTGAGGCATGTAGGCTCCAAGGTACTAAATGATTTCTAAGTCTTGTTCTAGGATAATGAGTTGAAGTCGACAAGAAAAGACTTGTCATAGGAGGGCCTTAATGTATCCCCCATCAATGACATGAAATATGTAACAGATTTGAATTAGATCAGAGTATGAAGTGATTTCGAACTGACTCAAGGAAGGCCGACATGGTAGAAAATTAATAATTGCAGATGGTCGACTCAATAGAAGGATTGTTTAGGTTGGACTTCTCTTGAACATATGAACGAAACGACAATTGTCTTGGCAAAATTGACTTAAGGAGGACCCAACATATGGACTTGTGGATGGTCAAACGAGAGACAAGTGGATTCCCTAACCCAGATACAATGATGAAGGGGGGTGTCATGTTCAAGAGTGAATTTATTGCCACTAACACAAATACAAATACATATTTCTTTCCCAATTTCTCCCACCATTTCTGGCGATTACCTCTTTATTTTTACGCAAGCTTGAGGAGGATAACATATGCTTGTAATGTAAGCTCATCCTTTAGATGAGTCCCTCGGAGTATGTTTAGCGAACCCTAAGAAGGAGTGGTTAGGTCCCATATGGGCCTTTCGATGTTTGTTTTACGAGTCCAAAGAAAGAAAACTCAGGGTTTTTTAATGTATAGAGAGTTTGAAAAACACTTAAAGAAAAGTCCAAAATGTCCTTTTTTGTAAGCTAGTCTGATGAGACCGAAAAAGAGATAATCTACTGCTCATCAAATGTTTCCTTCAAATACTTCTACAAGCGTGAAAAGAACAAGGTCGCTCAACTATATTTTTCATGTTTGGGGAGCTTGAAAAGACCTTAAAGGATATGTAGGGTTCGTTTTTCGTATTACCAATGCGAGTTCAAAAAACAGATAAAAAGTTACTCGATTGCATTCTCATGGTTTCACGAGCGTGAGAAAGAATTAAGACTGTGCTTGGAGTTTTTCCTAAAAAAACCCTTAAAAGTATATGTACATAAAAAAAACACACAAAAACGATAAAAAATGGAGGATCCATGTCAAACGTCCTGTCCTTAGATCTTTCAATCTGTAATGGAAACACTTTGAAAAGTTCATTAGACTTAGGGCATAGATAAAATATTCAAAAAATAATTTAATTTGTAATAAAAAATGGTAAAAAGTAAGAAAAAATGTCAAAATAAGCCATTTACCATTTCATTTTGCAATTTCACCTAAATAGTGCCCAAAACCCTCGTTTTCTTCCAAATTTCAAGCATTGATTCTGAAGCACTTGGTGGACCATTTCACAAACCGCTTCTGTAAAAAAGGTAATCTCTTGCCCCTTTCTATTTTTATGGTTTAAAATTTCATTTTTAATAGTCTAGTTTTGAGTTAAGGTTGATTTTTTGGGAGTACTTGCTCTTTGAGATCGTCGCAGGCTCACACTATCGTGAACTGCGACGATCCAAAATCGCCGCAGGGGACACATAGCCAGGATGCGACGATGTTGCTCTGTGTAAAAGAAAGCCCTTGCGACGACTATAACTCACTTTTTGAAAAAATAAAATGAGCTAGGAAAACTTCCAAGAGTTCATTTTTGATGAATCTAATCATCCTTTGATGTTTCTTGGCAGGTTTTCCTCAGTCAAAATGCTCGAGTGGAGGGAACATGAGGATGAGGATGAGGAAGAAGAATACTTTGTCAAAAATGACCCGAGCACTGTCATGGCATTCCAGGAGTGTGGTTTACTCAAATTCTTCAAGACTCAGGGCATGAGAGGCCAACTGAGGCTATTGGAGTATTTAGTCCCCATGTGAGATGTTAATGAACAAGCCTTTCACATGGGTGTGCATACATTCACCTTGGAGATAGATGACATTTAATTTTTGACTGGGTTATCTCGCCAAGTCTCCCAGGTATCACTCTCGGGAAGCAGGGGTGGAGGAGAACCTATAGACTATTATGTTCCACACCACTGCGTGCTAGGTACCGAAAAGCATAGTGGCAAGGTTTCCATTAGGGATGTTTGAGATTTACCATTGAGAACCATCTTCTACACTATCACCCGGATGGAAGGGAGTGTTTCTCCCCACATGGATTTACAAATCCACTTTCAGTACACCATAGAGTGTATGGAGCCCCGGGTCTTCAATTGGTGCAAGGGTCTCTTGAAGAACATGAAGAAGCAACTGAAAAAGTGTTGAAATGGTCAGTTGAAACAGTTTGGATATGGATTCATTTTGATATCCTTCTTCCTGGAGAGGGTCCCCATCTTACGTCTACAGGTGGAGTGGGGCATACCTTCTCCACAAGATCCATAGATGAAAATATGGGTGGATTTGATGGCTCGTCACGGTGGCGTGCCTATCATCAAATACAATGAAGCTTTCTTCCAGTGGATGACAGATCAACTAATCATGGTGGAGGACTATGCTTACGTTGGGAATAACTTATGTGGGGATCCTGACTTAGCTCTAACCAAGGGATCTCAGTGGGGAGACATAGGTAAGAAGAAAATTTTCATTATAATATGTTTTTGGTATTTTCATTACAAAATGTTTTTGTCATTTATCCAAGACTAATCAAGCGCTGTCAATAATGCAGATGTGGCGCCTTATTGTCCTCCAGGATCATCTCCCATTCAGAGGCGAGGAGAGATAGGCATTGTGGTGGGTCGAGGAGTGGTTGCTGAAGATCTCGAGGAGATCAAATAGAACCTAGAGGGATTAACCATGGACATCCCTGATATCACAGTGGACGAACTATCTCGGTGCTACCAACGCCATACAGTTGGCGTATCGACATCTATTGGTCGACTGCTCTATAGAGTGGCATGGGCAGTCATTTGTTACAATGAGCAACATCCTTGATGCTTTTGTATATGAAGCCACGAGCTTCACTATTTTGATATTTTGGTCTTTGTACAAACACGTTTTGTAACTTTTGACATATTAATATAAAGTTCCTACCGACTTACTTGTCTTTTTAAATGTGTGTTAGGATTTATAAATGGTGCAAATGTCTATCTAAAACATAATTATCCAATGCATCTGTTAATGTGTTTAGACATCTAGGAATATGTTGATACTCAATATAATCAAAATGTATTTCCAAGAGGCGAATTCTTAAGTATACCCGTAACAAAGTAGGACTTCGGATGGAATAAACATTACTCAATTGCAACAATACTAACTATGAATCAAGTCGTACAATAAGAGGACAGATTCCAAATGAAATGACATCAGTTAATAACTCGATAATTGCACTGTACTCCACGATATTATTAGTTGCACGAACAAGGAAAACACCGTGTAGACTGATCAACTCATCCACAGGTGCATATATTTCCCATGCAACAGATGCTAGGTTTTTAGTATTGCGACTAGCACCATCAACAAATCCAATATAGGGTAGCGAAGACACCGACATATGGAAACCAAGCACAATGCAAGGAAAGCATCTGAAAGGTGGAACACAAACGAAAAAAGTACAGTAGAGTATGATACACTAAAAATACAAAGCACTCATGCAAAAATAGTTTAAGCATAATACTTCTTCAAGTAAAGCCCATTTCTGGGTTCACTCAAAGGAATTTCATCATAATCTACCAGCTCATAAGCCCCTTTCTCCAACACTCATTTAACAATATAAGGGCCATGCCACATGGGTTCGAATTTACCGGCCCCTAATAAGTCATGATCCTGTTCGTAAAGGAGAACTAAATCACCCTCATAAAAAATACATGGTTTGAAATGCTTGTCATATTGAGCTTTGACACGTTTCTTCTGAGTTTCAATGACTAAGGAAACATTATGGTGAATCTCGACTAATTGCATCAAATACAAGAGACGTTCCTCTTTGGCTGAGGTGTTAGGGATAAGTTCGATAACTAGTTTAAAATATGGGATTTCCCATTCAATCGACAAAATAGCTTCGATACCATATACTAATTGGAAAGGTGTGAACCCCATGGAAGATTTAACGTATGTCCGATAGGCCCATAATATCGAGAAGAGCATTGTGTGCTAGCTTGACTTGTGAATTCCTATCATCCATCAAAGCATAGTAGTGAGAACTTTGTTAATTGCTTCAACCTGGCCATTGGCCTGTGGATAGTAAGGTGTTGAGTTTTCATGTCAAGGACCCAAATTCTCGGTAAGTTCAAACATCATGAAATTGCAAAAATGACTACCATGGCCAGTGACGATGTCTTGAGGAACACTGAATCTAGTAATGATATGATTGAATATGAACAATGCTGTAGTTTTCTCGATATTACCAAATGTAGGCATTGCCTCGACCATTTAGTGAAATAATCCATGGCTACGATAATGTATTCATGCCCCTCGACCGAGTGAGGGTTACATGCCATGAAGTCAATTCCCCATTTAACAAATGGACCAATGGAAACTATAGGGTAAAGAGGAGCAGGATGAGATCGGATCTTATTGTTATACGTCTGACAAGCGTGGAATTTCTGAATGGCACTAATGCAATCCTTAAACAACAAAGGCCAGAAGTAACCAGCTCGTAAGATCTTTTGGGTAGTGGCATACCCTGACATATGACTGCCACATGCTCCAGAATGATAGTCATTTAAATTTTTCTCAGCTTCATCATAGGTTAGACATCGTCGAAATATGAAATCAATACCACGATGGTAAACGATATCACCGAGGATAATGTATTGACGACCTTGATATTGAATACGAGAATCTATACTAGAAATATCGGGCTGGAAATTTTGGGTTTGGAGATAATTGATAATGTCTCCATACCATATGTCGTCAAAATTGATCAGAAAGAGAGACTCATCAGGAAAGGAATCCTCTGCCATATTTTATGTCTCAGTGAAGGGAAGGTCACATATCAACTCGGAAAAAAACCAAAGATTTCTTTGATTTGGCACGCTCAAACTCCAAATCAAACTCCTGGAGAATCATTATCCATATGGAGTGTTTTCCCCCGAGCAATTGTTGAGTAAGGATGTGTTTCATAGGGTTGCAATCAGAAATGATTGTGGTTTTGCGCAATAAGATATAATGACGAAAAAATTGAACAACTTGAACAACTGCCAAGGCCCGTTTCTCCACATGCATATATTTGGTTTCGGTGGTCGTGAGACTTCGACTCAAATAGTAGATAACATGTTCATCACGCGAATCATCCTCTTGGACTAGAACCATAGAGATGGTAGAGTCCAAAGCAACTAAGTATAAGAAATAATCTCGACTATAATTGGGAGGAAATAAGAGTGGTGTATGGGTTAAGGAAAGTTTCAAAGCTTCAAAGGCTTTGTGGACAGTGTCATCCCATACAAAATTGTGACCTTTTTTAAGAAGTCGAGTACAACCTTTTGTTAATTCAACATAATTGGGGATGAATCGACGTAAAATTTTTTCCTTCCCTTGCAAACTTTGGAGTTGGCGTAAAGTAGAAGGAGGAGGTAAATTGAGAATATCTTCAACCTTCAGAGGGTCCACTCTAATCCCATGTGTAGAAACGATACAACCAAGAAGTTTTCTGGACTCCACACAAAAAATGCATTTATGTGGATTCAATATTATGCGATAATAGCGACAACGTAGGAAAATGGCTCGTAAATGTGCCAGGTGATCTTGATGATGCATGGAATGCATCGGTAAATCATCTAGGTAAGGTTGTACAATGTGCTTAATATCATGAAAAGCGTAAGAGATAGCACATTGAAAAGTCACACCTATTGGACACACCTACCACACTTAGAGGGGGGGTGAATGAGAGTGGGGCTCTTTTTCCCAAAACTTCCCTCTTGCACAAAAACTTGTCAATTAGCATTCAACATTTATTCATTACCCATTGTTGTCATTTATAACTAGTTATATGTGATCACATATCAACAACATATATTAGCAATATATCATCAACAAGTCATCACCACAATGAACACAAAGAACACAAGATGTATGTACAATTTTCTTTTTATTACGGACTACAATCCTTGGGGTTTATCAACAACAACTGAATAGAGTACAACTCTACAAGAGCACCAGATCTATATGCAAGACTCAACTTGCATTCTCATCACCAAATAAGATGAGGCAACAATCCTCAACAAATATCAATTTGTACCATAAACA
>SNQJ01S0073283.1:37730-71772 GCA_010110895.2 Picea sitchensis | reverse complement strand
TATTATTAAGGTATATATATATATATATATATATATAAAATTAAAAATGTTTAAATATTTATATTTTATATTATAATTTTTTTACTAATATAAAAGGATATAAAGTTTGATTCCTTTTCTATACGACATGACATGTTTTCAGGATTTTTTCGAATCTCGAGGGAATACAGTTCATAATTTCTACCACCGGCCTTTCATTGAAGACTCCACTCAAGCTCATGCTCCATAAATCTACAATTTTTCCTTTTTGTGGTGTATATATTGGAACCTGTTTTGGTATCTTATTGTATAAAGTACTTTTTGGCTACGTAGTAGATCTTGTAAACTGCTTGTTGCAGGCGCTATTAGACTAGAATCAGTTTACAAAGAACTTGGATAACACAACTATCAACATATTACTTTTTTTTTTGATTAAAAACCATCATACTTTCTCTATGTTTCTAAATGTGCTCAACCAACACTTACAAAATGTAATTTTGTCTCTATGGATGAATAAAATTACTCTTTTTTCCGAGGAAAAAAAAGGATATCAAGTCATTTTATAAATCAAAATATTATTAAGGTATGTTGGTATTATTTAATTTGAAATCTTTTGGTGTTTATTGGTTAAGAGTTAGTTTTCCCCATCCTATTATTTGGGTATAGTGGTTTTGTTGCATGTACTATAGTTTGAAATCTTGTTAAGAGTTAGTCTTCCTCAAATGTAAGGAAAGAGGTTAACAACCCAAGACTCAAAGACATCTTACAAGAATGGAATTCTAGCTTCTTATGGACCACCATCCAAAAACATTTGACAAGAATGGAAATCTAACCCCTAAATAAAATCCCTTGTGAACTTTTTTTCCACATGAAAATTGTGCATTATATTAGAAAATATAATCAGCTTACATTGTCAAAAGTTCCTTACAATTCAAGGCCATGCCTTTTCATAAAAACTCCAACTGAGATAACAAAAATAAATAGTTCAATACAATATGATCAAAATATCAAAAAATATTTGAAGTCAAAAAGGGGACTGCTAGTCCACTAAACATAATAGAGTGAAGATTCTATCCATAATGCAGTGCCCCCAATATTCTGGATCAATAACAGTTTTCCAAAAAAACAAAAAGGATGAAGTGTCAGGCTAGAAGAGCTTCAAGTGATAGGAAGATCCCTCATGTCCATCGTTAATTTGATAGAATATTAAGGTTCCCAGTGGATCTGTAAGAGCCTTTTTAGAAAGAAAATCTACCACATGATTATCTTCCCTATAGACGTGGTCAAAGGTGACTGTATTGAAAAAAAAAAATTGTTCAACCACCCTCTCTTTCCAACATTCAATAGAGCCAGCCTGCAAAGAACCAACATTGTTCAGCCAATCGATAATAACTTTAGAGTCTCCAAGGATGAGAATATCTGAAATCGCCAACCTGTGGGCCAAGGTGAGAATAACCCATGCCCTAAGAGTTCAACTCTTGTATTCGTACCCTTTCCATAATTAAGGGACCATCTATAAGAAATATTCTCATTGAGGACAATAATTCCCCCAACCCCACTTATTTCTCCACTCCTCTGTGAAGCCCCATCAAACCAGTCCGTTATTTTATCCTTCTGAATACTATAGCCACTTCTTCTTTTTACAAATTTCAGGCTTTTTTATTTAAGACTCGCTACTGCAGTTGTAGAGAGAAACAAAACTTTTTCCACAGAAGGAGTTTTTGATTAAAAAATAGCTAAATTCCTTTCAGTCTAAACAAACCAACACATATAAGCGGGTAACATAGGGAAATTTGCATTCCTAGAAAACCAAGAGTCATAACAGTCCTTTAAGGATGTCCCCGTCCAACCATTTAGAACTTTAAAATGAGTACATAAATTGCACCAAATGGATATCGTAAAAGGACAGTAGACAAAAAGGTGGATGGTTGTTTCTTCATTACCTTTACACAAATAACAATACCCAGGACCATTCCAACCTTGCTTGAGAAGGTTGTTCCAGGTGAGTATCTTATCTTCCAACAACAACCATGTAAAAAGTTTTAATTTTAAAGGACACCCCCAAGACCAGATTCTCCTTTTTACAATATCATCATTCTTTTTCCACAGCTCTGTAGCCAATGCATTATAAAAATTCTTTGTAGAAATAATACCTGTGCCATCCCTGCCTGCCCATCGGATCTCATCATGATTATCAGTTGGAAGGATACCCGCAGCCGATAGGTTGCTTCTATAAATATCCCATTCTGTAGCCAAATTACTCGTCAGCCCCAAATTACTGGAAGACCAATTCGCAATTGATACACCGGTGGTATCGGCTCCCCTCGCTTGAAATAAAAAATGAACCTGATGTTCATTAAGGTGTTGAATCAAGGCATCTGAAAGAAAAGCTTCATTACCCACCCCATGATCACATCTTTACCAACTTATCATTTTAAATGATTTGATTTTCCTTAAATAACAATAATAAGCAAACAATATATACTCACATTTAAATTATGATAGATTTTACTACCTTTAAAAACAAAAATACAAAATACAAATCAAAATAAATATACATAAATTTTAAAATATTGCAAATAACTAAATAACTACTTAATAATGTTCAATTTCAAATCCAAAATGAAATGACCATGGAAAAACTACATTATAAGATGGCATTGGCAAAACTACATTGTTTAATGAGACCGTTTCATATGTATCTGAAGTAAGAAAAACATAATAAAAATATAAAAATAAAAT
Source organism: Picea sitchensis (assembly GCA_010110895.2). Classification (NCBI taxonomy): domain Eukaryota; kingdom Viridiplantae; phylum Streptophyta; class Pinopsida; order Pinales; family Pinaceae; genus Picea; species Picea sitchensis. Next base: position 69,051 of record SNQJ01S0073283.1, on the reverse strand, counting down.
GATAAATGATGTGAATCAAATCTTTTAGTGTTGATTTTGCATGGACAAAAGGTTTACAAGAGGGATCACAAATTATAGAAGAATTAGAATAAAAGTTTAAAGATTTGAAAGTTAGTTAAATATTATAAGATTAATTAGTATAAGTAAGATAATTTCATATAGTTTTGATTTTTTGCATTTTTTTTTTGCCAAATTCAAGTTTGATAAGAAGTTATATATTTTGATTGTGTAAGTTTTCATAGTTAATCAACATGTTATTTAATCTTAATTTTTTTCCGTCTTTAATGATGAATGGAATGCCTACTTAAAATGTTAAATATTTTATAAATTATTGCACACTTTATTTCCATAAAAATTAATCAAACATATTATTATTTTGAATATAAAAAAAATTATTTTTCTAACCTTTCAAATCTGTAAATATAATTAATCTTTAAATTTTAAAAAATATCTTTAATTTTTTTTTTATCATAAATATATTTATCTTTATTTTTTTTTTATTTATAATTTAATATATTTCCATATTTATAATTTTAATTATAATATCAAAATAACCGTTATGCACAAATGTGTATTCCGAGTACCCTAACTTATATGATAAAGAGCTCAGATAAAATCCAAAACAATATCATGTGAAAAAAAAACATTTTAATTTAATATATGATGATCATTTCAACCTCACCCTTGGGAGGTATATCCTTTTTCTCCAACCTCCTTTACCGTTTGGATTATCATGGAACAAAATACAAGGATTGAAGTGGGTAACCGGGAAAATTCTTTATTTATAAAAATTTCTATTAACTCATGGTAAAATTTGCAAATTATTTTCACCTTTATGGCTATTTATTTCATTATGGGGAATAGGTATTAGATTCTTCAAGATGGGGAATAGGTATTAGATTCTTCAAGAGATTTACAATTTCATGGGATAAATTAATAAGTAAAAGTATGGAAATTAATAAATAAAAGTATGGGATAATTAAATAAATAATAACTAAAAATATGAAAATTAATAAATAAAAGTATGGGATAATTAAATAATAAGTAAACGTGTGAAATAATTAAATAAGAGAAGGGATTAAGAAAAATATATCATAATTTTGACGGAAGGAAACATTGGCATGTATAATAGAAGTACATTTTTAAGTCATAAGAACATGTTGAAATTATTCATAACATTTATTAATTGTGAATAAGTAGAAAAAATTTCAAGATTTTCATTGACTTCACTTTAAGTATTTTATCATAAATGTGTTAGAGAATTCATAATCAAGCTCATTGTTGTAATGTTATGTTAGAGAATTATTTTCACATAAGCATAATCACTTTGTCATTAGTGTTAGAATAATGGAGTACATCGTTCAAGTGGAGAAATGAAAATACAATAATCAAAGAACATGAAAGAGTATAAAAAAGATTTTACCAAAAGAATATTTCTATATGTTAATCAGAAAACAGGATTAAGAAAAATAGAATTTATGAATTTTATTTTATTAAAAAAAAAATTAAAAAAAATGAAAATGACACGTTTGTATGGATTGAATTACAAAAGCCATGGATTACTAGCTAGACTCTTGAAATCATTGAGAATAATCTTGAATAAGTAGCAAAGTTATAGAATCAATTTCACTCTAATGTCATGCTATAAATCACTTTCACATAAGCATAATCACTTTGCTAATCATGTTATCACAACCAAGAGCATATAAAAATACAAAAAAAAACAAAATGAGAGAAATAACATAAGAAAGCATTGATATATTTCAGAGAGGCATGACAGAGAGGTGAGGAGTTGAACCTGTGATAACCATGGCAGACCTGGTCTTTGTGGAGAGCTGAACCTGGACTACCCGATGATCTAACTATCACTCGATGATCTATACATTGGCGGACCTGGTCTTTGAGGTGAGTTGGACTGGTCTCACCTTCACAACCTACAGTAATACAAGCTTTCGAGGCAGGTCTTAGTAGTTAAAATGGTTCTCTATCCATCTCCTTCTCACAAAGCCTTTTTCTCCTCTACAAACTGACACCCAACCATAGAGTCTGACTTACTATTGCTTCTGCTTCCTTTTACTAGTTGTAATCCCCTTCCTTTTGACCACCAAAACTTCTAGAGACTTCCTTTGTCTTCTTGCTGGAACTTCTTTCCTGCCGATATTTCTTTTATCATTTAACTTAACCAACAACAAGAGCCAGCACTGATGGAGGCAGAAGTCAACACACTAATAAGTGCGGTTGACGAGGCCATTTGTAATAGTGCGGGCCCCTTTGCCTCGACAGACGAGCTCTCAAATCGCACTAACCTTCTGCAGAATCAAGAAGCATTAGTATTTATGTCCTCCACCTCCTGCATCTCAGCATCTCACCTAACTTCTTGGACTACTTCTGTCAACCCATCTCACTCATATCCTCTCTTACCTTCCCTCCTTTCTCCTGTCACCTACATTCAAACTATTCCTTCAACCATATCAACTACTTCCCAAGCTAGCTACCCTCCCGCGACTAACAGACCACTCTATCAACAGTGATTTTACAACCAACCTCCTCTGTCTCACTCAGTCCCGACTTCAACAACTTTTATTCCTCCCACAACTACATATAGGGGACCTACTAGAAGTAATCTTTCTCACCAGGATTCCCTTATCCCTCCCACCTATTCTGTCTATGTTCAAAAGAATAGTGCTCACACACCTGGGGGCAAGATACCTTCACACAGGCCGTGGGTTGCCAAAAAAAAAAAAAAAAAGTTCTGGGAGTGGACATAGGCCTGGAGAAATCTGTTTCCATGGCCCTATGCATCCTTGTAGGAAGACTCTCCTACAAACATCTATGCAATACAGACCTAGAAGACTAGATAGACAAATCTTGGAGACCGTTACTAGGCTACATTCCTACAGTCTCACATCTTGGACGGGGTTGGCTACATTTCCATTTTAAATCTTCTGAGGACACTACATCCATCCTGGAACAACTCTGGATTTTAGATGACAACAATCTTATGTTGAAGCAATGGAGAGTAAGTTTTGACCTATCATAGGATTATTTTCGCCTTCATCATCTGTGGCTCCTCCTCCCCCTTTATCTCTGGAATGACAACCCTTAAGCCAACCACAACACAACACTCCTCCCTTAAGCCAACCACAACACTTACCTTTACCACACCTACTACTACATTTCCCTCATCATCTTTTAGTCCATATGTGGTTTGAGAACATCCACTTACCCCATTAATCACTTCACTAACCTTGGCCTCAGATAACACTGATGTCCAACCCTTAGCACAGGTGGACATACCACACCTACCGGGCCTTTCTGAAACTCAGACTGATGACATTACTATAGGAGTTGTCCTGGAATCTTTGCTTCCTTCTTACAAAAAAGTACTCTCACCTACACCCTTGCCTTTCTATCGGGGTACTTCACTTATCCAATCATCCACATCAGAATCTGAACATTTTACAGCTGAGAACTTGACATCTAAGAATGAAAAAGAATACACTTGGTCAAGAGGCCATGGTTTTGAGCACTCTCCGATCAAAACTCGTAGTGCATGACGCAAGGAGGACAAATCATCTTTCCATCTTATGGGGACATCACACTCACCATATGATATTGGGGTGCTTAGAGGCATGAAAGCCCTAGCAAGAGAAAAACCATGATTATGCTCTCCCTCAATATCAGAGGGGTGCCCCCCCCCCCTCAAAGTTGCCTCCTTCATGAGACTTCTCACTCATACTTCTCCTGACATCATCTTTCTACATGAAACTTTGGCTGACAGTAACAAGGCTCAATTATTCTTAAAACAATTTCACTCTAACTGGAACTTCTACTCAGTCAACTCTCTCAGCACTTCTGGAGGTTTAGCAGTGTCTTGGGACCCCAACAAATTTGACCTCCTTCCCTTTTTATGTTGTGGAGGCATCCTGCTCTTAGGTACTTGCTGAACAAATAACAAAAGGTTCAATCTACTTAACCTTTATGCTCCCTGCATTGATAGGCAAACTTTTTGGGAGAAGATTGAAGCACATGGACTCCTCAATCTTGAAAATCTGATTTTAGCAGGCGATATAAACCTCATTCTCTCTGTTGGGGAAATCTGGGGAACTTCAGCAATCCAGGATCCCTCGACTGATGATTTTAATTCACTCTTCTTAGCACATAATCTTGCAGATTATGCTCTTGTTACTATGGAACCAACTTGGAGCAATGGGAGGATGGGCATGGATTCTATTGCTAAACATCTCGACAGATTTCTAATTGTTGATAATATTATCTCAACAGAAGCTCGGATCCGATCCTGGGTGGAAATTCCCTTCTTATCAGATCATGCACATATCCTCCTTAGCTTGGACTCCTCGTGTCATAAGTTTGCATATCCTTTTAAATTGAACTCAGATTGGCTTCTAGAAGAAGACTTCAACAACATTGTTTCTGAAGTTTAAACTAATCCTCAATATCTAAATGAATCCTGTATCCAACACAAATTCATTTGGAAGTTAAAGAGTCTCAAAGCACACATCAAATCTTGGGCTTTCTCTCACAGGAAACACAATTCACAAATATTGTTCGATGTTGAAGTAGAGATACATGCACTCTATCAATCAGATCTCAGCGCAGGGGCATTTGGAGACAACAACAACTTGTTAAAATAACTAGAAGCAAAAAGGAACTTGCTCCTTCTCAAAGAAGAAGTCATCTGGAGACAACACAGTAGAATAAAATGGCTTAAGTGTGGTGACCTCAATACAAATTTTTTTTACCATTACGCTAGCTCTTGAAGAAGCAAGAAATATATCTGGAATTAATCTGATGACTTGGGTATACTTCACAAAGGACAATAAGCATTAAAACTAGTTGCAGTAAACTTATTCAAACCACTCTATGAGGCAAAACCCACTGAGACTCTTCAATCTTCTGTCACGGTGGCTAGACTTTTTCCACATGTTGTGTCGGAGGAAGGCTCTTTATTGTTAGACATTCCTACTACTCTACAAGAAATACAAGCTTCCCTCAAGTCTTTCTCTAAGGATAAAAGTCCAGGCCTAGACAGATGGACGATTGAATTTTATCTGCATTTTTTTAATATGATTGGCCCAGATCTACTGGAGCTAGTGGAGGACACTAGACTCAGTGGGAAGGTGGCAGGAACATTAAACTCGAATTTCCTCACTCTTATCCCCAAATCTTCATCTCCCACTACTTTTGGTGACTTTAGACCCATTTCCCTCTCACATTTTCTATCACAAGAGCAACTAGGGTTTTTAAAAGGCCGTCAGATTCTTGATGCCATTGGCACCGCCCATGAGTGTTTACATAGTATCAAACGTAAAAATTCCAAGGCACTTATTCTCAAACTTGATCTCAAGAAAGCTTTTGATTGTATTGATTGGGACTTTCTCAAAATGATCTTCGTCCAGACAAGCTTTAGCCATACTATGATTAAATGGATTATGATTTGTGTAACTAGTGCAAATCTTGTTGTCCTGGTCCATGGTGAATCCACTAACTTCTTTCGCATTAACAGGGGTTTGAGACAGGTCTGCCCCCTCTCCCCACTGCTTTTAATTTTGTCTATGGAATCCTTGAGCTTGCTCCTCAAGACCGGACAAGTAGAAGGCAAGCTCACTAGTGTTAAGGTCTGTAGGACTATCAAAATTTTGCATCTTCTATTTTCCAATCATGTCCTCATTTTGACGAATGATTCCATTCAGGAATGAAAAGAAATTAACAAGATTATAAGACTCTTTTGTAGTGCTACAGGTCTTTTGATCAATTGGAATAAATCTTCCTTTCACTATGCCAATCTACAACAACAAACCCTGGAGCATCTCAGAGGTATTTTCCCGTACTCTTTCACTCATCTTTTTGTTGGACTTACCTACTTGGGGTATTTTTTAAAGGTTGATTCCTACAAATCGGGCGACTGGAAATGGATACTTGCCAAATTCCACAAAAAGACGAGCCACTGGTGCACTCACTGGCTCCCTCTTGGCGGACGCTTCACTCCCATAAAGTGGTATTGGAAGGGCAACCTGTGTACTGGATGGTTCTAGCAACCATACTTGCCACTATCCTCACAAAAATTCGCAGAATAATTTATAACTTCCTCTGGTCAGGATGCTCTGTTTCTTCTCGTCAGCATCTTTGCAATTGGAAAACTTTGGCTAAGCCCAAACACAAAGGTGACTGAGGGCTAAAAAATGTACACCACTTCAGTCAGGCTCTTGCGGCCTCCACTTTGTGGCGTGTTCTGACTTCATCTGGCATTTGGAACTCCATCATCATTGGTAAATATATCATACATATCACTGTAAATAGCTGGCTAACTTCCAAACCTACTCACACAAGGGCGACTAGGGTTACTTCCTATTTCTGGAGAAATTTAATTAGAGCTAAGCATTTGATCTCTTGCTAGCTTTGTTGGCTCCTTGGATCAGGTATTACTATTGAGATTGGGCGAGATTGCATCCTCGTTCTGAGAGATCACTCTATTCTTCCCCCACAACCGGTATCTCACCTCCACACAAGCAAGGTGTGGTTCCTTTATCAAGCTAGGATCCGCTCCAGCTCAGCCTACGCACCTGATAGTTGGATCTCGAGCAATGCCCTCAGTCTCAGCGTAGATATTGCAATGATCTGGGATAAATAATGCCTAGACTTGACATTGTCGAGTATTCACCTAAATAACTCAGCAGATTCACTCCAGTGGTCAGGGGGAAATCACTCTAGTTATTTAACAGTTCATAATATTTATTCTGACATTGCAAATACACACTGGCTTACAAATACTAGAGGCTGGAGAAAGCAATTGTGATCCTGGCAGCTCCCTCTCAAAATCAAACTCTTTACTTGGCTTTTGACTACGTATAAATTAAACACATGGGATATTCTCCATAAGAAAGGATGGATTGGTCCAAACATCTGCCACTCGTGTCACTCGGATGCTGAAGCAACAAACCATCTCTTCATTAGCTGCTCCTTTACCAGGAATGTCTGGGACAAAATTAAATTGATTCTCAACCACACTTCCACTTGGGATGGGCCCAACCTCATGAGCTACTTTGATCATTGGACTTCTAGAGAGCATAACCATAAGCATCTCCCTCCTCTGGTTTGCTGGGCTATCTGGCTAATCAGGAACTTTATAATTTTTGAAAATGGAAACCCCTCCACTCACACTGTTGTTTACAAAACTCTTGGCATTTTTAAATCTTGGAATAAGATACACTCACTAAAGACCAGATTGCAATACAACAAATAGTTTACAGACTTAGAGGACATTCCCACATGGTGGTTTGATGGAGCATCACAGTCTAATGGTGAGCATAGTGTCGCTGGAGGTCTGATTAGAATCACAAATAACTCCATATACAAATGGACCTTCAACTGTGGACTGGGTACCAACACTAGGGATGAATTATTGGGCTCCTGTGCCATGCTTTACTTAGCTTCCAAATTTCATTTAGAAAACCTTCAGATCCTTGGGAACTCTAGGATCATTTTTGATTGGCTAAACAAGAAGGGCGACCTCCAAGCAATCTCTCTCTCTGCTTGGAAGGACATAATTAGGCATCTTCAACTAGCCTTTAAAAAGATCAACTACACTCACATCTATCGTCAGCATAATGAATCAGCGGACCAACTCTCAAAGGCAACTCTTCAAGAAAAAATGGGTATCATTACATTTAACCTCTGGATATATGGCCACAAGGGGCCTTCTCATTTTTTACCTCTCTTCTAAGATTAACATCTCTCTCTGTTTTGGTCTTATTTGATTTGTTTTCTGGATTATCCTTGGGTCATACAAGAATTCACTATCTTTTATAGTCACATAAGTTTGCTTGTCGGGATTTCTCTCTCCCATCAGATTTCTTTGTTTTGTAATATCGTAAGTTTATATTTTGAACTTTCCATCCTAGTTGGTCGAGAGACCACTATAGGCGAAAGTTGTATATCTATTTCACAAAAGCTTATTCTACTGCTATTGTAATTTCTCGCTTTGGAGAACACATTATATATTAATATAATGGAGAATTTTTCCCGTTGGAAAAAAAAGCATAAGAAAGCATTTACCAAGAAACACTAGAATATGAAAGTACAATATTATACCTTAATGCTCAACGACATTCATACATGAGTTTTACTCATCTATATTTTCAGTTGTGCTTCCAGTTGAATCACAAGTAGTGTCTTTATACTTTGGGAATGGAGCAATGCATTTATGATGCATTATATATAAAAAAAATAGTTGAAGGCCCACTCAAATAAAGAAGTGTTATGGTCATAAATACACATTATTCCTCTAACACTCACCTTAATATTATATGGGAAATTCTCATAGTGAGGATGGGAGTTAGTATTACTTTCCTAATAGATTTAATCCATTACCACCATACTCAAATCATAACAGAAAAAATAGTGTCAATAAGATATATGTAGAAAATCTCAATGCTAATCCTTTCACAAGAATATAAACACAACCAACAATGGAGCAAATAATGTCAATCATCTTCTATTTTTTAGGTGGGAAAATATCAATGCATAATAGAGGAATCGATGTCAATTATATTCAAAAATTTTAGGCACACAAATATGATAACAACAAAGAGTAGTGTCAAATGGGTCTAGCTCATGTGGTTGAGAGGAGAAATTGTTATCCTATCCACTTGGGTTCAAATTTTACTTGTGACATGTCTACTCTTTGTGAACCAATTAGATTGGGGCTCTTTGTGAGCCATGATGAATATCGCACTCTTGCTTATGGGCTCGAGGGCATAGTAAGAAGTTACATGTATAAATAAAAACCACAACAATAACAAAGAGTGATGGCCCAATTTTAACATACAACAACAAATTTTATTTCTACAAAATAATCAACATCATCGCTAGAAGAACCTTAGTAATCATAGGATTAAAATGGGTCATACATCTCCTACAAAGTCTAATAGATATGCCCATTAATCACGAGAGAGTGTACATAATTAAGAATGAATATATCATGTCATCATCATATCTGATCCAAGTGGATATCAGTGACCACCCACCTATTCCACTGGCTCGAAATGTTGTTTTCCACCTTAGCAGTTTTTCTACAGTTTTTCGGGTCCCAAACTTTTGGGGACGTTTTGAGGCCCTAAACGACGTTTTTTTAATGTTTGGGGGCCCAAGAAATAGTTGAAGGATTTGGCCTAGGCCTAGTTGGAATGATTCCTTCTTGGCTAGACCTTTCCAATGAGCTATCATGTGCCTCGAACGAAGATTGTATGCAAAAGTTACTCCCTTGGGAAGTTGACGTATCAACTACCCCCATCGGGGCCCGTAAACCTTTTGGCATTTCATCTTCCAGGGTTATGGTTTTGGATTTTCTTTATGTTTAAAAAATTCTTTTGGACCCTCACTATAAACATCATCTTCTTGCGAATGAGCATAGCCGTCACATCTCTTCTCATAGATAAGCTCCCACCTTTCCAGCGAGTTCATTCACTTAGGATTTTTACAGTTTATGTACATTTCTCTCATTAATAGAAATTGTGTATTACTATATCTTTGTGTTTATTGCAATATATATGTATATTTATTTTTTACATATATGTATTCATTTCATTCTCAAAATAATCTGAATCAGTAGTATCAAAGCAGGTTGATCTTTGTTGTTTCTTAGTGCATGTCCCCAACAAGGTTAGGGTATAAAGAGTTGGGTCTAGAACTAGTTTCTCTTGAGGGAAACCAACCCAAGCGACCTCCCATGGAGAAAGAAAAGAGAGACAACTTAGCAAGAGATCTTATCAATATATTTCTTGAGGAATCCCTCACGCGATAGAGGGATGAAATGATGGAAAAAATTTCCCAAATCCTTCGACGACTGTCGACAACAACATATGTGTCTTCATCAAGCAACCACTTTGGAGGTACCACCCCTTTCAAGGTACAAGTTAGTTTTGATATTCCTGTGTTTGAAGGTCGGATAGATGCAGATGCTTTGAAAAAGTGGTTAAATATTCTAGAAGGTTATTTCTCTGTCCACAAATTTTTCGATAGAGAAAAAATCACCTTTGCACTCCTTAAGGTTGTCCCCCATGTCAAATATTGGTGGGAAACTTACTATGAGCAAAATTTCACAAAGGAATCTGGAATGTTCGAAGTAGAATCCACATGGGATTTTTTTATGGATGCGGTTAAGGAACGGTATCACCTTGTTGGAAACTATGACGATTAGTACATGAGATGGACCACACTGCATCAAGAGAGGGACCAAACAATGTCGGAGTTCACAAACACCTTCCATACCTTGCACACTAAGGTAGGTATCAAAGAATCTGGGAAACATCTGGTTCTAAAATATTGCAGGGCTCTACACAGGTACATCCAAACTGAAATGGAGTTTCTAGACATCTCATCACTGGGAGCCACTTATAGATATGTTGTCGAAATCGAGTAGAAATTTAAGCAATAGAACAAGTGGGAGTTCGGGTCTACAAATCCGCAACATGAAAAGTATGGTAAAGGCAACCCTAACTCACAAAACAACCAACCTCAAGAAAACATGCCCAAGCCATGGGAAAAGAAGGGAAACGGGAAAATCAAGAAGGACACTGGGAAGTGGTGTGACTTCCACAGAATCCCTTGGCACAACACTCATGAATGTCGCTCAAAACAATCATTGGTGGCTGAGATTAAAGAAAAAGAGTTGATCCCCTACATAGACTCTGATTTAGAAAACAATAAAAGGTGACAGATCATTGATGCAGAACCCACTACTATTGTCACGACCACAACAATCCAACCAGAAGAACCAGAGGATCCCTAGGAGGGGGAGAGCCTCTTACATTCACATATGTGGGTGAAGGGGACCCCGATGCATTTAACTGTTGATAGTGGAAGCCAAAAGAACCTCATATAAACATAGGTCATCAAGCAATTGGGATTTCCAACAACACCACACCCGCAACCATATAACATTGGGTGGCTTTGCTAGGGTCAACATCTCCGCGTTAGCCAGTAGTGTCGCCTGTCCTACAACATCAAGACCTTGAAGGATGAGGTACTGTGTGATGTTTCCCCACTAGAAGTTTGTGATGTTTTGTTAGGCCAGTCATATATGTGGAAGCATCATGTTGTTTATGAGTCTCGACCTTGTAGTTTCATTGTTACTCTGGGGGGTTAGCTCTATAGGATACTAGAGGTAGTTCTGACTATTGTCCCGAAAAAACAATGTCGCATAGTAATCTCTCATACTACAAAGTTTAGCCTCTTCATAATCTGATAAGAAGGTGAATAGAATGACGCTGCAACCATTGCAGCCTCAACCCAATACCTTTCTATCCAACATAAGCACATCGACAAGATTGTATAAGAGCACAAAGACATTTTGGCTTCACCTACAAGGGTGCCTCCCCATTGCCTCCCCACTTAGGAAGATCATGTAGCTATATTGGTTGACTGGATTCAACCCCTCCATCAACGAGTTCATGACAACCTTCAACAAGCTAAGCAAGACAACTTCTTTAGCAAGGCAAACAACTCACCAAGGTTCAGATTCAACAAAAGCTTCCCCGAGAGCTTGACGCAATGGAGACCATTGCTTCTTAAGAGGGGAGGAATTATCTAGGTGGATATCAATGGCCACCCACCTTTTCCACTAGCTTGAAATACAGTTTTCCACCTTGGCAGTTTTTCTACATTTTTTTGGGTCCCAAACTTCCGCGAAAGTTTTGAGGCCCTAAACGATTTTTTTTTGAATTTTGGGGGCCTAAGTGATACATAAACACCTTATCTAGGGCCCAGTGAAAATGTGTTCTTCTTGACTAGACCTTTCCAATGAGCTATCGTACACCCCAAACAGAGATCGTATGCAAAAGTTACTCCCTCGAGAAGTTGATGTATCAACTACCCCCATCATGGATCACAAACCTTTTGGCATTTCATATTCCAGGGTTAGGGTTTTGGATTTCCTTTATGTTAAAAAAGGCCCATGGAGCCTCATTGTAAGCATTATCTTCTTGTGAATGAGCATAGCCATCACATCTCTTCATAGAGATAAGTTGTCACCATTCTAGTGAGTTCATTCACTCTGTGTTTTTTCAGTTTCTGTACATTTCTCTCATTAATAAAAATTATGTATTATTGTATCTTTGTCTTTCTTGCAATATATCTGTGTATTTATTTGTTACAACTATGTCTTCATTTCATTCTCAAAATAATCCAGATCAATATCACTACCATCACTCACCATCATCATCATGAAAGTATATCATTTGTTTTGTTCCTTAAAATGATTTTGGCATGCCCTAGGGCTACTTTAGTTTATAGTCTACTCAAATAATGCTATAGAGTCATTCACTCATTGTTTTATACTTTTTCACAACCTACACACACTTATCATAACACTTGCCCTAGTTTTTGCAACCACCATTGTATGATCTTCAATGCACCATTTATCTCACATCAACACTTATCCACATGGTGAGAACTCAACCTCTAGATTAACTAGTGATTCAAGATAATATTATATCCTAGAGGAGTGGTATACATAACTAGTTTGGTTATCAACCACCATTGTATGATCTTCAATGCACCATTTATCTCACATCAACACTTATCCACATGGTGAGAACTCAACCTCTAGATTAGCTAGTGATTCAAGATAATATTATATCCTAGAGGAGTGGTATACATAACTAGTTTGGTTATCAAAGTTAACTAGGTCAATTTGAGTTTTGTTCAAATTAGACTAGGCCATGCCAAAATTCAACGGATCGTCTATCCTTGTCTATCATATTGAAAATTGACAATTAAGAACTATCTCAATCAATGCATTTGATCAATTAATTATGAGATGGTAAATTTATCATTAATAATAATAATAGTAATTGATGTTACGCGTTGAGACTAATTTTTATCACCCTTTTTCAAATTAGGGAAAGTTCAAGATCTAAAATGAACCTCCTTAGGAAAAGTTCAAGATGTAAAATGAACCTCCTTAAAAAAACCGATATGTCACATTACACTATGTTAGAGGCTTTAATGATTATTTTTGGTTAACTTAAGTTACTTTAGAGTTAAAAGGTCACGGTGTAAAATAATAATAAATAGTTCTTAAAGGTCATGGTGTAAAATAATAATAAATAGTTTATATTCTTGTGCATTAATAATAAATAGCAAAAATTCTTGTTTTGGTTCACACATAATAAATTATTTAGTTTATATTTGTAAAGTTATTTTCATGTGTATTCATAATAAATGTAAAGTTAAAAGTTTATGGTTTAAAATAATAATAAATGGTTTAGATTTTTCGGCACCAATAATAAATAAGTATAAATTTATATATACATAATAATTAAGTTTTTGTTTGTAAGCGTGCTTAATAAATGATGAGTTTAATAATAAATATATACATATATAATTGAAATTATTGAAAACAAAACTCAATAAAAATATGAAAAGACAAATAGAAACCCAAAAAAATTACTTTTTTAATAATATCACTTTCACAAATGTATCAAAGATTTTTTTATTATTTCAAACACAACTGTTTGGAAAAGTCCATTTTCCCCATGAGGTAAAGTTCAACCACTCACTTTTACCAAATTTTAGTGACCTTAGTAATTTAAAATGGGTCAAAACCCCAAGGATAATTTTTATGGTTGAAGTTTCCTTCAATCAGGTGGAACTAAGAAAAATTCATGTTAGAGTTGGTGGAGAATTTCTATTGGAAAAGAAGTGGGTTTGTCCACTTATTAACTTACTCCAAAGTTATGACACAATTACCAAAGGATTACTTAATAATATACATATTATTGCAAACTTATTAATATATTACGACAAATATATTATGTTAAATTTGTAGCTTTGGAAGATGTCTCTGCAAAGGCCTTGTGTCTAGGCATGCAAAAGACACATCAATTATTACCCATTTCAACATTTTTAATTTATTCTAAGTCTAACTTAGGAAAAGCATAATAATTAATCCAATTAATTATTATTGGCTTTATAACTCAAATTTCTAAAGTTATTGGCTTTGGAAATTAATATTTCTATTTGTTGATGTTTCTTGAACCTTCTAGAAAGATCTCAAGGAGGAAATAGAGTGAAGAAGAAAAGATAAATTGCTGAAGTGAGGGGGTGAGGGACACACTTGCTTTGAGAAAATAAAGAGAGGGTCAATTGGCTAAGGAAATAGAGATGGTCGAGCAGCTGGGAGAGTGGCCAAGTTTGGTTGGGCCGAGCAGCAGGGAGAGGGCCAAGTTTTAGGCCATACCAAACAACCAGAGAAGGTTGTGAGCTGGGTTGTACTGTACAACCAAAAGAGGTTGTGAGTAGGGCTGTACAACAACAATCAGGAGAGGTCGAGTTGGGATGTACAATAGTATCTAGGATGGGCCGAGTTGGGACGTACAATAACATCTAGGAAAGGGGCCATTATGGACTGTACAACAACATCCAGAGAGGGACGAACTGGGTCGTACCATTTGGACCGAGGAATTCAAACTCAAGACTGCAAGAAATTATTATTTTTTGTTGTTGTAATCATTTTCCTCTGAAGCCAATAAAATTCCCTCTTTGCTGGTTTTCCCCACATTGAGGTTTCCAAGGTAAAAACTGTGCAAATTTTTTATGTGCTTGGTTTCTTATTTCTATTGCGCATTGTGTTAAAACTCAATTGTATTTTCTGTGCATAATTTTCAGATTTAGAATATCAGAGTTGTATTAAATATGGGTATTAAAATTATTGGCACATTAAATATACTTGGTCGGGTTTTATAAAGTTTAACATGGTATCAGAGCTCAGCCATGAATACAAGAAAACCAAGTGTGTTTCTAGGTATAAAACCATTAAATTCTTGCAGTAGAGAAGGCTGAGTAACTAGGAGGTCGAGTGAGTTAGGGCTTAAGTGAAATGGAAAATTCAGGGTTGAGATTTGAAGACAGAATTGAGGGTGCTTTCAACTTCAGTCCATGGAGATATCACATAGCTCTGGTGATAGAAGAATAGAGGTTGTGGGAGTTTGTTGAAGGAACCCTATTACTCACAACTAATCTGGCACAACTTGTAGCTCATATAAAAAAGGATGTGAAGGAAGGAAGAATAATTTTTGACAGGGTGAAGGACCACATAATACCTCACCTATCAGGAAAAAAGATAACCAAGGATATGTGGGAATATCTGACCAAGATGTACCAATATGAAAACCGAAGAAGAAAGATTATGCTCAGAGAGAAACTCAGGAGCACCAAGATGGCCAAGGGAGGCATCATTTGCCTCCTAACTCACGAAATTCACTCAGATTCTAGATGAGTTGGAAATAGTAGGGGAAGTCATGGATGAAACTAAGTTGGTGAGGATAGCCTTGAATGACTTCACCAAGAAGTGGGGCATCTTTGTCTAAGGAGTAGTTCCCTGGGAGAAACTTCCCAACTAGGAAAGGTTGTGAGACGAATTTACTTAGGAGGAGCTATGAGTTGGGTCCTCACATGCAGGCTAACCAAAGGTAGAAAAGGTAGAAAAGGTAGAAAAGGAGGATAATCTTACCCTAGCTGGCAAGGGAAAATTCATAATGAAAAAGGGCTCCAGTTGGGATCAGACTTCAAAGGGTGAGAAGAAGGATTTAAGAAAAATAAAATGCTTTTCTTGTCACAAACCAAGTTAGTATGCCAACCAATTCCCAACCAAGAAGAAGGGTAAAAATAAGTCACAAATGACAACTTAAGATTTAGTAGAAGTAGATGATTTTACATCCAGATTTGAGAGTGAGTTTTTACTCATTGCATGTCTTTCAAGCTCAGCCAACACTGGTGTGTGGTATATTGACAGTGGTGCCTCTAGTAATATGAATGGAGCATGTGACTACTTCTTCAGTCTGAAGGAGGAGAATACATACCTCTATATTGAGATGAGAAACAATTCCAAGTGTTGAGTAGCAGGCCATGGGACAATCACATTTCAAAGGGAGTCTGAGAAGTCAATGATGGTGAAAGACGTGTTGTATGTTCCAAGGTTGACTAAAAATCTGATTATAGTTTCATCCTTGGAGGATAGGGGCTACGTGCTCAAATTACAGGCTGGGGGAGTGTACATTCAACCCAAGAACTCCAATACATTCAAAGTAATTGGATTCAAGAGAGATAATCTATATATGATTTAGTTCGATCCAGTCTAAGCATTGGTGAATAATAATTGTGACATGCTTGAGTTGTGGCATAGGAGGATGGCACATTTGCATCATGGATCACTCAACGTGCTCAAGGAGATAGTGACATGCCTTCCAAACTTCAACACAGATCATCATGAAATATGCAAAGGGTGTGCATTGGGGAAGTATACCGTAACAACTTTCCCAAGCAGTGACAATAGGTCAAGAGTCATTCTAGACTTGATACACTTAGATGTATGTGGGACCATGTCTTCAGTATCCTTGAGTAGGTACGAGTATTATGTCACCTTCATAGGTGACCATTTCAAGAAGATCTGGATCTACTTCATGAAGACAAAGGATGAGGCCTTTAGTCAGTTCCAAGAGTTAAAATCCCTTGTTGAGAACCAGACAAGAAGAAATATCAAAACACTTAGATCTGATAATGGAGGAGAATACACCTCAAAGGCCTTGAAGGAATTTTGTGGAGGTGCTGGGATAAAGAGGGAGTTGACGGTTCCATACAACCCTCAACAAAACGGGGTAGTGGAAAGGAAGAATAGGGCCATGGTAGGGGTTGCAGAAGAAATTTTGTATGATCAGGATCTGCCTAGGTTCTTATGGGAAGAGTCTTGCAACACTGCAATCTACATACAAAACTTGAGTTCTCACAGGGTGTTGGAGATAAAGACTCCTAAGGAGGTATTTACAGGGAAGAAACCATAGGTTGGACACCTCCAGATATTTGGATCCCTATTCTACTATCACGTCCCTTCAAAGAAGAGGACGAAGCTTGAGGCCACTGCTGAGAATGGGATCTTCATTGGATACAATGAAACTTCTAAGGCATACCGAGTCTACATTCCAAGATTAAGAAATATAGTTGTCAAGAGAGATGTGAAGTTTGAGGAGGATAGATCCGTTAGGAAGAAAAATGATATTGTTTCAGAAATAACAGAGGATCAAGAGATTGAGACTCAGAAGGATGAGGAGACACATGTTACAAGTACTGGTATAGGTATAGGTGTTCAAACTTTAGATAAGGATGAGGGGGAAGAGACTCCTCTGGTACATGACACTCCTTCCTCTTCCAGGAGGAGAAAGACCAGATGGGATGAAAAAACTTTGAGAGAGGCTCAAGAGTATGTGGGTGCTCCTAGGAGTTCTGTTAGGGAAAGTAGAGCACCATAGATATTTTTTAGTTACATGGATTTGATGCGCGAATTGTTAGAGGTTGATCCTTCCATCTTTCAAGAGGCATCATATTAGTAGATATGGTGATATTCCATGACATAAGGGGATGTATGGGAGGTTGTGCCATGACGTGAATGGAAATTAATGATAGGCTCAAAGTGGATTTAAAAGATCAAGCATGTTGCGAATGGTAGTGTAGATAAGTTCAAATACAAGTTTGTGGGTAAGGGGTTCTCTCAGAAAGAGGGAGTTGACTACGATGAGACATTCACCCTAGTATCTAGGTACACTTTGATCAGGGCCGTGATCTTTATTGTAGCTGAGATGGAGTGGAGGATCCACCAAATGGACGTGAAGACAACCTTCCTTAATGGAATCATTAAGGAGGAAGTGTACATAGAGTAGCCAGAGGGTTTTGAGGTACAAGGGAGAGATTCCCATATGTGCAGGATGAAGAGACCATTATATGGGCTCAAGTAGGATCCCAGGGCGTGGTATTTGACGATAGACATCTACTTGGAGGGGATGGGCTTCACCAAGAGTGAGGAAAGATCAAACCTTTATTATATTATTGTTGGAGTTGAGCCACTCGTTCTTGTATTATATGTACATGACCTGTTTCTCTTAAGTTCAGGGAAGCTCATAGCTGAATGCAAGAGTGACCTTGCTTTAGAGTACAAGATGAATGATTTGGGGTTGATGCACTACTTTCTAGGGTTAGAGGTTTGATAGAGAGATAATTATACTTTCCTAGGATGGGGAAAATATGCAATGGATATTTTGAAGAGGTTTGGGATGCAGGACTACATGCCTATGTCAACATCGATGATGACAAATTGGAAGAAGATTGATTCTCCCAAATCAGACGCAGTAGATCCCACCTTATACATGCAGTTGATTGGCTCTATTATGTATCTGGTTAACACTAGATTGGATATATGTTTTGTTGTCAATACTCTCAATCACTTTTGAACCAAAGCATGTGCACTAGGTGGCAACAAAACACGTTCTAAGGTATCTACATGGAACAATTGAGTATGGGTTGAGTTATATCTAGGGAGATTGAGTGAAGCTAGTGGGTTATTTAGATGGTGATTGAGCAGGAAATACAACTGACAAGAAAAGTGCTTTAGGTTGTTGTTTCAACTTGGGGTCTAGATCTATTTCTTGGTTTAGAAGGAAACAAAATTCAATTGCACTAAGTTCTGCTAAGTTTGAATACATGGCAACAAGTTTGGCATCATGTGAGGCCATTTGGCTTCGAAAATTACTCATGGGGTTGTTTGATCAAGAGATGGAAACTACCCTGATTTATTGTGACAATCATAGTTGCAATAAGCTCTTTGAAAATTCAGTGTTTCATGATAGATTGGAAAACATAGAAATCAGGTACCACTTCATCTGTGACTATGTGTAGAAGGGAACAATGAAGCTATATTATGTGCCTACAAATGAGCAGGTTGCAGACATCCTCACAAAGGCCTTGATGAAAGAAAAATTCATCTTCTCTAAGGACAAGTTGGCGGTGGTGTAGAACACCTTCCTTGTTAAGAGGGAGTGATTTGTAGCTTTGGAAGGTGTCTTTGCATAGGCGTTGTGTCTAGGCATGCAAAAGGAAAATTAATTATTACCCATTTCAACATTTTTAGTTTACCTAAGTCTAACTTAAGAAAAGCATTATAATTAATCCAATTAATTATTTTTGGCTTCATAACTCAAATTTCTAAAGTTGCTAACTTTGGAAATTAATATTTCTATTTGATGATCTTTCTTGATCCTTTAGTAAAGATTTCAAGGAGGAAATAGAGTGAAGAAGAAAAGATAAATTGTTGAAGTGAGGGGGTGAGGGACACACTTGATTTGAGAAAAGAAAGAGAGGGTCGATTGGATGAGGAAATAGAGAGGGTTGAACAGCTGGGAGAAAGGTCAAGTTTGGTTGCACCGAGTAGCAGGGAGAGGGGTGAGTTTCAAGCTGTACCAAATAGCCAGAGAGAGATGTGAACTAGGTCATACTGTACAAGAAAGAGAGGCCACAAGCAGGACGCTACAACAACAACCAGGAGAGGTCGATCTTGGTCCTGCAACTGTAGCAAGGAGAGGCTGATTTGGGCCATACAAAAACAACTAGGAAAGGGGCCAAGTTGGGTCAGACAACAACAACCAGAGATGGCTGAAATGGATTGTTTGGATTGAGGAAATAAAAGTCAGGGCTGAAAGAAATTCTCAATTTTTGCTACATTTTCTTCTGAGGCAAATAAAATCCCCTTTTTTTTGGTTTTCCCCACACTGGGGTTTGCAAGGTAAAAGATGTGCAAAATTTTTATGTGCTTGGTTTTCTTATTTATGTTGTGCATTGTGTTAAAACTTAACCGTATTTTCTATGCATTATTTTCAGATTTAGAATATCAGAGTTGTATTTATTGGTGTGCAGTGGGCAGACCCGAGGTTCAACATTAAATCACCAACAAAACCCTAAATATATCGACCCTTTCAGAATCACTCGCAAGTAGGTGAAGTCTCACCTGAGGTACCTATGGGGAATGCAAGAACCAAGTTTCCTCAATCATGGGGGAATATGAGGTATTCATCCTTACCCTTCTCTTAACATTCATTCATTTATCCTATGCATGAAAAAATAACAACATACTAATCTATGACAGATTCATCCTATATACTCATTCACCATATGTGTGGAACCATCAGACACATATTCATATTAACCATTAAGCATCTACTACATGTGCACAACAAACAGAATAAAAAAACATATCATGACAACAAACACATCAGAACACATGAATTTAACGTGGTTAACCCCAAACTGGGATATGTACACAATGACTGGCTTCTTATATTATTCATTCATAGTCTTTTTTACATTCATGTGCATTGTGCTCATACAATTATCTTTAGTTAAAACCCAAACCTTCCCATGACGTTCTATGTTGCAGTGCACACATACATCTCGACTCTTCAACACTCAAACTAACAAAGAGAAATCATTCAATCTTCCAACATGAAACCATTACATATTTATAGTATTACAGTAGGGATAAGTCTGTTACAAAGTGGTTACAAAGTGGAAAAAATCTCCCAAAACTCCTAACTAACTTCCACCTTTTTTCACGTTGACTCCTAAAAATGCGTTAACTGCTTTTCATGCACGTTTCTCCTTAGACAAAATGTTGCGCGATCCGCTCCTGCGTGATTACCAAAACTTAGCCAAAATAACTTGCTCCAACAGGCCCCCAACACTCACCTATGGTTCATCCCCAGCCACTTCAGACTTTTTTCCAGGTCTCCATGAATTTTTGAAATGTTTCCCTTGCAGTTGTAATATTTTCTCTTGCTTGTGTTTCTTGCTGCGCAATTTATTTGATCATCTCTATTGAAATAGGGGTCTTCAATTTTTCAACACTTTCTTTTACTTCCTGCTTGACCATACCCTGCATAGCTGCTAGTTCTGATGTCACCTTGTAGGCTTCTTCTTGTAATTTTTCTATCTTCTGTGCACAAGATTGCTTCTCCTCCCTTATCTGATTCATCTTTGAATATAATTTTCTATTTTCTACCATTGTTGTTACCATTTCCGCTGGTGGTAGCGTACTCATCACTTCCTTAAACTTCTGGGCCTTGTCCTGTGTAACTTGTAGCTTTTGCCCAATTTCCTGTAGTTTTTCGTCTTCTGTCAGTTGAGCCCATACTCTCATGCTTTCTACGTATACCTTGCCATACATTGCTTCTATAATTATGATGTTTTCTATTTTTATTGTTTTCATCTTCTCTCTTTGCTCCCTTTCCTCTAGGGGAGTGCTTGGTATCTGACGCGCTTCCAAATTAGTAATCTTTGTGCGGAATCCCTGAATGGATTCACTTATATTTGTCACCTGTTATTCTAACGGGGAATATTCCTCCCTTGTCACTTTTGGAATAATATATATATATATATATATTTTATACTAGGGGAATCGGTAACAACGGCAGTATCGTACTCGCATGACACGGGGTCGAATCCTGCCGACTGCCTTATAAACCCTAGGGAGAAACGCACAGCCCGCAAGCACGCCCTCCGAGTAAATCGAGGTGAGAATCGACCTCGAGACCTCATTTTACATAGTTCCTTCCATTTACACGGCACTTGCCAATCGGTCTACACCCCTGCGGGCACTTTTGGAATAATATTATAAACCCCTTGGACCACCTATTTTAGTCTCTCTGTTCTCTGCGCAACCTCATCTTGCTCTAGCCTAAGTTGATCATATTTTTCTTGCAACACATCCTTGTCTACGACTACCTTTGTCAACTTCGTCGATGTTGATACTGTGCGCACTTGAATTTCCTCCGTCACACTTGGATACAACGCATATAACACTTCTATAGGAAACTGAGATAACACCAAATCAATATGACTTAGTGCCTTTGCATGATCTTGTAACTTTGTTGTAAGGAAGTCTAAGGCACCTAATGTTATTTTCATTACCCGACGCTCTCTCAATGTCGCAGATATCATTTGTTGAATCCTTGTTGTATGCATCGCTTTCTCACCTGCACTACCTGGTGTTATACTTTTTGTCTCCAAAATTTGTCACAGCGTGAAAATATGCACTTGCATATCCAAATGCCTTTCTTCTTTCTTATGCATAGCTCGCTCAAAATCCTCATTAGTAACGTCCTTGACTTCATCTGCAATTTTTTCCAAGTCATCCTCTAACAGTGCTTAAATGGTTGTTTCCTTTACAACTTTTATTTTCTTGCGTTGTGGGACTAATTTCCCCTTATCTATTTCTTTTATTTTCTCTCTCTGGGCGTGGTACTACCTTTTGCGTTCCTCTTGTGCCATTATTATCTCCATGTTCTTCTTCTTCTTCATCTTCTCTTTCTTCTACCTTGGGATTTTGTTTCTATGACTTCTCTATTTTTGGTACTTGGGTTTTCCATTCATCCTCCCAATCATCTATGATCTGTCCAATGTCCTCCTTTGTCAACCTAAATCTGCACGTTAGCCATTGCTGATTAGGGTCTGTCTTGGCCTAAATGTACATACGATGTCTGTTGTTTTTAAAGCATGCAATCCACTTGTATGATTCTACTATCTGTGGTAGTATGCACGGTGCCTTTTGGATAGTCGTCCGAATTACTTCATTGTATATATAAACATAATGTTATTATCTAGATACCTCTCCTTCTGTGCAGAATGCCACAAGTTTACATATCGCACTGCTAAGCATGGCTTCTTCCTAGCTCCCAGAAACTAAGTATCCTTTGGATCTCTCCACACTACTAAGGATATGAGTATTAACAGTTAGGTATAATGAAATTACATACCTTTGTCTTGTGCTTCCTTTATTTCTATCAAAAATTGGTTCAACAGGAACGTTTCCCAGCTCATTTGAACTCCTACGACGCATTGCTCAATGACCGCTATCATACTTGCTGGTAGCTAGTCCTTGCGACATTTCCTTAATAATTTATAGACCAAAACCTGCATTGTAAAATGGACTGTGTCATCCTTGATGCTTGCAACATCCAGACCTCTCACACCTCTGAAAGTGTTGTTCTTGTCCTTCATTTTCTCCGCTAATGCTTTCTCCTTTGACTTCTCTGTGAAAAATGGTGATGGGTCTTTCTCTTTTGATGATAACCCGATTATGCATGAAAATAAATCTTTGTCTATGGACACTAGTCTATCTAACCACCAAAATCCTCCGTGGACACAACAAAGTAATAAATTAACACATATATTTATCTCCGCGCTCCTCCCAAAACAAGGAATATATAAAAGGTTCAAAATAATTGTTTTCTCTAGCCCCGATGCCCATTCCTGTGGCTCTATGATGATTGCTTGTGAATCTGAGGTCATTCTTACGTTTAGGTACTTTTCTGGAGCCAACTCAAGAAACTTCTTCATATCTGTGATGTTGGAATACTAAGAGGGAAGGGGTGAATCCGTATGAGCACTTTTACCACTTTTAACCACAATATATAAACTTCAACTTTATTAGCAGTATATTATCTATGATTTCATTCAATATATCATGAGCATATAACCATAAGTAGTAACAACATCACATCAAATACACAATACAACATAATTTACGTGGAAACCCAAATGGGAGAAAACCACATAATGCTTTCTTATATATGGTCAATAATACATTCATAGGAAGCACCAACTTCCCAATTCTCCAGCTATAACTAAAAGGAGGCTCCAACCCCCTATTTACAGACTCCAACCTGAAGGAAGATACAATTCCCTGATTTACTAGCTACAACTAGAAGGAGGCTCTAACCCCCTAGTTTACATGATCCAACCTAAAGGAAGATCCAACTCCCTGTATTCTCTGGATCCAACCAGAAGGAGGCTACAACCCCCTAATTTATAGAATTTGACCTAAAGGGAGATCCAACTCCCTTATTCTTCAGCTCCAAATGGAAAGAGGCTACAACCCCCTTTCCTTCCCCCATCCTGCCACCCTGAAATATAAGTGTAGACAACCTATCACTGATATTGTCACTGATATATCAATCAACATGTCACATCAACTCATCAATTCCAACCTGTCACTGACATACCATCAACTTGTCACCACTGCTGATACTCAACATCAATGAAACCAGATCCACGATCACCAAGAAAACCTCTCAACCAAATGCTCAACATCACAAACACATGCCTCTACCAAGAATATTCTAATATCACCAACATACCATCGCAATATATGTGTCTCAACTATGTACCGAACCTGTACCATATCATGTACCAAACTTGTACCATACCATGTACCAAACCTATACCATATCATGCATCGAACAAGTACCAATATATGTACCATAACATGCATCAATCATGTACCATGAGATATTCCAAGTGCGGATACCATAATATCAATGATGAGAAGCCAACCATACACCTAAATCATATACCAAAAACCATGTACCATGTACCAAAGCATCAAGCATGTACAACAACATGTACCATACCATCAAGCATGTACAACAATCTGTACCATACCAAGTGCCTCAACCATATACCATATCACTCTTGATATTCCTTAAACATATACCAAACCATATACCAAACCATATACCATAGCAACACCAAGATGGGTCTCAACATGTACCAACAAATGCCTCATCCATGTACCATACAACAAACCATATCCAAGATGTGCCTCAAAGCATATGCTAATGTCTCAACCAACATACCCAAGACATGCCTCAATCATGCTCCACAATATGACCAAGATATAACCTCACAATCACATAGACATACCTTTACACCTTTTAACTGACATGGTTCTTCATATCTCATACCAACAGACCAACCTCAGCCTCAACAACCTGGCACAAGAAACCCTTACCAAATCCTTTTCACAAGATTTCACAGATCCACAACTTTCTCTTCTACTGCTCGTAGATATATTCTCTTTTCTCCACTACGACCCACATACATCTGTGCCTTGTTGACCTACAACCTGTGGATGGCCTCATAAACTAGAGTTACTCCTTTTCTGCAGCTCCGAGACATTCACCTTCGACCTTCCTTTGCAACCTCATACTTTCTATCTCATATTTCACAAATAAACCATGTTTTCTCACAAGATAGATAATCAATAGAGTTGTGTGTGTGTGTGTGTGTGTGTGTATCAATGAGATACTTCATGATGTGTATTTATACTCTTCCATGCAATTTATTTTCCTTACTTTAGGGCCAACCTATACTTTATTGTTACAAAAACTTGACCCTTTCATTAATTGACTTGTAACTATTTAGGGGTTTCTTAACCATTCTTTGGGGCTTCCAAACTTTACATGGCCATAACTCCTCAATCGTGAGGTACCATGTAGCGTAACACCTATCAATCGAAACAACATGACGAGTAATATCCATCTATGAGTGTCTTACTTGCAATTACATTTTCCTTCATGTCCTCATACCTTAGTCAACTTCAGGTTCCATAACCACACCTCTATGGATTATTGTATACTTCTTCAAATGTACTCATCACATATATTGAAATCAATGAATATTAACTCAAAAACAATCTCAACCACATATTTGGGGCTTCCAAACTTCTCCAAGGGTTGACATCAATGACAACCAACTGTCCAACAATCTCCCCCTTTGGCATTGATGGAAACACTAATGGAATGCATTAATGAAATGCTCATACTCATATAATCATGCTTCCCCTGTCTCCATTCCATTTCACTTTTATCTCCCCCTTTGACATCAATGGAAAAGGGTATCTCTCCTTGGGGTTGTTCACCCTTTCTTCATGCTTCTGATCTTTCTCTCCTGATTTTTCTCTCTCCCTCACGGGAAAAAGGGTAACTCCCCTTGTCGATATGTCTCCCCCTGTCTTCTGGTCTCTTTCTCTCCGTTTCCATGTTCCTCTTCTCTTTTGATATCAATGGAAAATAGTGATTCCCCATTGAATTATACCTTCTTTGAACAATCCTTATTTGACTTCATGCACTTGACTTCCCTGACAATATACCTTCTCTAAAAAATCTTTCTCTATATTCATGCTTTTGATATTTCTCTTCCAGTGCTTCTGTTCTTTTTATTCTCCTTTGACATAAGGGTAATTGCTTCTGATTATTTCTCTTCTCCTGTCTTCTTTTGCAAAATGTCGTGTAGATCAATGTGGGGCTTCATATACTTTCTTATTTTCCTCTCTTCCAATGCTTCTTGTCCATTGGTGCTTCCTCTTGTAATTCGCTGACATATATAATAAGCATTCAAAGTTATTTACATTTAGATCTATCATGTACATTGCTTGGACATCAATGACCATACTTTTGAACAATTTCCCTTTGAATCTATGGTTTTTGTTGATGGTTTCTCTTCACCTGTTCTGCTATGCCTTTCACTGCTTTCCTTCTTGTCAAGAGATGATTCCACTTGTCCACTTATTCCAATGATTCCAACTGTTGATATGATTTCATCCACTAGGATATATCTATCTAGAGTTGCCAACAATCTCATGAATCCATATTTGTCCATATGTCATAAAATTGTCCATGATTCTGCTACTTAACTATACACAATGTTGACTATTCTGTTGCAACTGATCACACAACATGTTCTTGCTCTCTAGTTGTTTGCAAATCAAACTTTACATGTCTGGAACAATATGTACTGAATATATCCTTGCATGAATACATGTGTGGAATACAATCATGAATATATTCCTGAAAAGTGTGCCACTAATATTCTTCGTAATCATCCGATGATATTTGCATGGGAATGTGTTCTGAAATCTGCTCCTCAAGCAATCAAAATATCTCAAGACATTCTGCACTTTTTTCATGAAACCACTATGAAATTTCCTTTCCAAAATCTGCGAATACTTCACATTGCTTGAAAGATAAATATTTGATCTGTAGAGATGTTTCTTAGACTCCCCCTCTTCAATATTTATATTAATGGGAGTCACCAATCCAGATCGCTCAGAAAAAAGACCCACTCTAATGCAGAGTAATCTTCCCCTTCATCTGTGGATTCAACATCTTTATTTCTTCCTATAGATTTATCTTGATCTTCCACTACTACAAATCCCAAGACCTTTGTGACTTGTTCTTCATTCACCTTCTCTTCTTCTGTTTTCCGCACTGCTGGAAATCCTATGATCTCTGGGACCTGTTCTTCATTCACCCATTCTTGTTCTTTCTTTCTTTTCTAAAATTTCTTGCATCTAACATCATTTTTTTCTTTTGTGGAAGTATCCATCATGCTTCTATAATCACGAGCTATGTGTCCATAGTTGTGGCATTTGTAACACTCAATATTGTATGGATCTACATAAGAATTTCTTGCTTGAACATTTCTTCCATAAGCTCTGCAATCCACAAATTTATGTCCAAAGTTAGCACAAGTAAAAAAATGACCATACAAGAAACTTTGATACCTGGGAGTATATGATCCTCTCTATGATGTAGTCCTTCTGAATTCATGCCTCGGCTGATCATGATCTTCTCTTCTGTTGTTTCCTTCATAGTGATTGAAGCTTATTTTATACCTGAAGATGGAGGGTCTTCTTTGATGTTCATATCTTTTGTAACCTTCTTCTTGAGTCTTATGCACTTCTGGGATGTTCTCCTTTGGGGGCTTTCATTCTTCCTTCTTTATAGAAAATTATATGACTTCCACATAAATCTTAGGCTTTTCTTCATTCTTCCTTTCCATTAACGTGTAACATTCCTCTTCAACTTTCTCTACTGATGGTGTGGAGCTTCCTCTCTCTTCAACGTTATTTTTGAGCTTGAAAACTTTAACTCTTAATGTGACCACTTCTTCTTCAAGATTTTCACAATATTCTTCTTTCTTAATCAACTGGATCTTCATGACTTCTTCCATTCTCTTTGCTTCTTCAAGTTTGATCTTTAATGAGATGATTTCTTCTTCAAGTCTTCTTTCTTGTTGACTGAATTCTGCTTCAAGCTGGTTTAAATCCTCATTTGCATCATATCTGAACACAAAAACTTGTTAACAAATTTCATCCCTGGTGGACTACATCTTCGGGTCCTGCTCTCAAATGGGTAGGCCTTTTTATTAATTCAAAAAAATAATTTGGAAAAATACATAAGTATACCTCATTCTGGAGTTAAGCTGCAGAAGCTTTGCTCAGATAAGAAAAAAAACAACAACACTGAATTAGTGGCATCAAATTACCCAAAAATGATTGTCTTCATGCCTTGATCGGAGTCTGGCACTTTTAGGCCCAAGAGAAATTCTATCTCGGTTTCTGTGCATGCACCTGCAATAAATTAATGGAAAAATGTCTCATTTCCCGTGCCTCTGTTCGTACGATCACGCATCCTGGTATGACCCCCATGCACTATCAAATTTCAAAACTTAAGTAAAATTGTGTGCGGACTATACCAATCACACCCTATCCCAATTGGTTGGGTGAACATGGCAAATTCAGAGAGGTTGGGGAGATCCCGGGGTCGAACCCGCGGACTCCCATTTTAGTACTTCGTTGGCTATATATATATATATATATATATATATATATATGTTGTTACATTTCTCCATGGGATCCTTCGCTAACTCTGGTGATGGCGTTAAGTCTGGTGGCTATATGGTTCCAACTCACCAAATATGGCGGGATTACTACCAACTGTGGCGAATTGCTACCAAATGTGGCAGATTAGGGGGCCCTTTTTTTTTGAAATTCGGTTGTTGGGCATCTTTGTGCATTTTCCTGTTGCCACGTGGCAACCCATGACTGGGCCACATGGTATCCTTTCCTTGGCCCATGACACCACATTGCATGGTCATGCCATGTCACCTCTACCACGTCACCCTGTCGGGTGGTTGTAAAGTCTACCATGTCACCCTGTCGGGTGGTTGTATAGTCTACCACGTGGTTGTATGGACTGCCACATGGCACTTTCCCATTAGTCTATAGACTGATTGAAAAATTCTAAAAATGAGTGACACGTGGCAGCCTCTGGTGCTGCCATGTCATCATGCTAACGTCATCATGACATGATCCAACCTGAAGGAATATCCAACTCCCTGTATTCTTCGGCTCCAACTAGAAGGAGGCTACGAACCCCTGATTTATAGGCTTCGACCTGAAGGAAGTTCCAACTCCTCGATTATCCGTCTCCAAATGGAAGGAGGCTACAACCCTCTTTTCTTGTCCCATCCTGTCACCCTGAAATATAAGTGTATAAAACTTGTCACTGATACTATCACTGATATATCGATCAACCTGTCACATCAAACTGTCACTATCAACCTGTCAATACTAACCTATCACTGACATACATCAACTTGTCACCATCGCTAATACTCAACATCAATGAAACTAGATCCAACATCACCAAGAACACCTCTCAATCGGATGCTCAACATCACCAACACATGCCTCTACCAAGCATGTACCAAGATCACCAACATACCATCACAATATATGTGTCTCGACCATGTACCAAACCTGTACCATATCATGACCAAACCTGTACCATACCATGTACCAAACCTGTACCATAGCTGATCCAGGAGGCTCCCTAGGCTCAAAAAATGCTCAAAAATCAAAGTTCTCATAATTGGATGAAACCAATTCCATTGCAACCGGCTCGTCACACTGATTTCAACAATATATTTACTTCCTCAAACGGGCTCCGTATGCGAAAGTTATCACATTCTGATCGAAAACCCACACAGGTAAAAAGTCAAAGGTCAACTGGCAAAAAGTCAATGCTGACATCAGTATGACAAAAACATGACATCACCAATGGAACCTCATGATGCAGACTTGGACCAATGGCAGTGTGACAAGTGGCAGTAGTTGACTGGGCAGATGTGGATGGCAGATCCAATTAGAGTTGGACACATGGAAAAGTTTGGTCAAATGTGGTGGTGCCACATGGCCCAGGCATGGGCAGCCATGTGGCACCCAGTCAACAATTCATATGGCAAGTTCAAAAAATTTTGGGGGTCCATGGGTTTTGAACCCACAACCACCCACCAAGCCCAAGTGCTTTCACAAACGGTCCAACACCAACGCACCCATTGTATTACTTATTAAACATAGCACATTTAAATTTATTTAAATTGAAATGTTTTAAAGTTTGGGCGTGGGAGGGGGTTGGGGCTAAGCCCCAGCCCGTGGTTATATTGCAATGTGTTACCGGGGGCACATACTTTTCATCTACAACCACCAACGCACACTTTAAGCCGTCGGTTCCGGGGCGTTTGCCATATATTCAGGGGCTGATTCCCATAAATGTGCACGGGGGTCTATCCATTAGCCTGTTGGTCCCATGGAATGTGCCTACGACCAAGGGATGCATCCCATCCAAGACCAGCACGTAGCCCAAAGGGCTAGCGCTTGGCCATATGGTGTGCATATGACCGAGTATTGGGGGCGCACACCCAGCCCTAGGGGGCTACATTGTATATTTAACAAAAAGTGGTTTTTTTTAAGCATGTTATGTATTTTTGTAATTAATTGGCCTGATATTATGACCAAAAAGTGGTTTTTTGGGCATATCTTGGCCATTTGGAGGGGGATTTGATCCCAGAAAGAGGCCAGATCTCTAGGGAAGTTGGGATTCCTCATCTGAGCCTTGAAAACTAAAAGAACCAGGCTTTTTGAAGCTTGGAGGAGACTTTTTGATGCAGGGTTTTGAAGGGGCAGTTTGTAAATTTTGGCCTTTTCTCATGTTTTGAGAGGCGTTTTTCTCATGTTGTTGAGAGGATTTTGATGGTGCATGCATGAATCTGAGAAAGTAGGTCTTGCATAGAAGACATGAATCATGTAATGTAACAACAAAGAGCATTGCAAGAGAACTTTGAGCATTTTAAAGAGCAATAAAGAGGTCCTCCACTTGGAAGCGGGCCAGGAGACGTAGCCAACGATTGGTGAACTGTGTTATCAACCTCTTGTCTCTATTTTTCTTTCTATTTTGCTATTTTATTCTCTTCATTTGCAGCATGAATATTAATGGCTGATCTCTTTATACATTAATAAGCATCAAGTAAAAGTCACATTTGATATTCCGCAAACAAGATAACAAGTTTATGTATTTCGCATTCTTAACGATTCGAAGCAAAAAGTACATTAAACTAACTTGCGATTTATCAGTAATACCTTCATTTTTGGATCAAGTTTATGGTATCAGAGCATTTGGTTGTGAAGGTTTGACAGGAATTGCAAGCATTGGATGCTCACGAGAGCAAAACTCAAGTGAGGAGAAGGCCAACTTGAGGCTCTTGACACAGAGATTCAAAGGCGGCTGCATAAGCAAGAGATGTCTTCGTCACAGAAATTGGGTCCCTTCAAATCTGAAGATGATTTCTTTGAGGCCTTTAAATTGATGCAAGCCATGGTAGAGGAGCTTTACCATGAAAGAGTTCAACGAAGGAATCGAAAAGTTGAAGAAGGTGAATCTTCGGTAAGAGCAGAAGGAGGAGTTGGAGGTGGTGGACCTTCAGAACCTTCTTCTCCTTCATCCTCATCATCTAATAATGA
>SNQJ01S0073283.1:0-37720 GCA_010110895.2 Picea sitchensis | reverse complement strand
GAGAAGCCTACTTGCAAGCATTGCAAGAAAGTAGGCCATGATGAAGATCGTTGTTGGGTCTTACATCCTGACTTGAAGCCAAAGAAGTATGCCAACCCGGGAAGGAAGAATACCACAGCTGCGACAGTTCAAGTGGATCTTGGATCAGATTCCGGTGATGAGACAGAGGTTGTAGCTATGGGAATTCGAGGTATAAATTATGTTGCAAGTTCTAGCTCTTCTAGATTAGTTGATGTAAATGATGAGTGTAAAAGGAGTGAACTTTTCCACATAAGGGTTATAAAACATAATGTTAAAGTTGATACTCTTGTAGACAGTGGATCACAAGCCAATCTAATCAGTGAAGAGGTTGTAAATAACTTGGGACTTGAAACAAAGCCACATCCTAAACCATATCCATTGGGATGGATATGTGGGGATAATAATTTACAAGTACCCAAGCAATGTAAAATTAAGTTTGCAATCACTTCTAAGTATCATGATGAAGTAGAGCTTGATATAGTGCCACTGGACATATGTGGAATTGTTCTGGGAAGCCCATACCTTTATGATAGGAAATCCATATTCTACAAGGAGGAAAATAAATATTGCTTCAAGAAAGATGGGAAGGAGTACATTGTTCGTGCTCATCGCATGAAAACTGACAGGTCTTTTGCAGCTACAGGGCAGTTGAAAAGAATGGCAAATGCAAGCAAAAGTTTAACACTTATGTCTCTAACAAAACAAGGAATTAGTGATGCTAAACATGAGATGGTTCAGTGTGATTCTAACAGTCATGAAGTGTCACCAGGGGTACAACATCAGGTTTGGCTGCATAATTTGATTACTGTTCCTGTGCAAAAGGGGAAGCATGTTTTGTCATTTTCAATTGCATACTCAGTATTATTCTTTTGTTTGCTGCTATTCAGTAGTGTATGGATGCTAACCGCGACAAAGAATGTAGATGATTGTGCAATTGATGGGATGATTACTTTGATAAACAATGTTATCTCAATTTTCATGTTTGTTGTGATTAGTCAGGTGATCATTATCCCAGCAGAGAGGATGGATGATACATGACAAAGTGGGGAGGCAGTACCCTCACTTCTTACCTGAGTAAAATCAGACTTTTGGTGGTCCAAAATCTTCCAAAGTGGGGAGGAATGATCCAGGAGGCTCTCCAGGCTAAAAAAATACTCAAAAATTAAAGTTCTCTGAATTGGATGAAACTAATTCCATTGTGACTGGCTCGTCGCTCTGATTTCGACAGTATATTTACTTCCTCAAATGGGCTTCGTATGAGAAAGTTATTGTGTTTTAATCGAAAACCCAAACAGGTAAAAAGTCAAAGGTCAACTGGAAAAAAGTCAATGCTGACATCAACATGACATCACCAACACCACCTCATGATGTAGACTTGGACCAATGGCAGTGTGACAAGTGGCAGCAGTTGATTGGACAGATGTGGATGGCAGATCCAATCAAAGTTGGACACGTGGCAAAGTTTGGTCAAATGTGGTGGTGCCACGTGGCCTAAGCATGGGCAGTACATGGCACCCAGTCAACAATTCATATGGCAAGTTCAAATATTTTTGGGGGTGCATGGGTTTTGAACCCATGACCACCCACCAAGACCAAGTGCTTTCCCAAATGGTCCAACACCAACACGCCCATTGTATTACATATTAAACATAGCACATTTAAATTTATTTAAATTGAAATGTTTTAAAGTTTGGGTGAGGGAGGGGGCTGGGGCTAAGCCCCAGCCCGTGGTTATATTTCAATGTGTGACCGGGGGCGCGGACTTTTCATCTACAACCACCAATGCACACTTTAAGTCGTCGGTTCCAGGGCGTTTTCCATATATTCAAGGGTTGATTCCCATAAATGTGCGCGGGGGTCTATCCATTAGCCTGTCAGTCCCATGGAACACGCCTACGACCAAGGGCTGCATCCTATCCAAGGCCAGCGTGCAGCCCAAAGGGCTGGTGCTTGGCCATATGGTGTGCATATGACCGAGTATTGGGGGCGCGCAGCTAGCCCTAGGGGGATACACTGTATATTTAACAAAAAGTGGGTTTTTTTAAGCCTGTGATGTATTTTTTTAATTAATTGGCCTGATATTATGACCAGAAAGTGGTTTTTTGGGCATATGTTGGCCATTTGGAGGGGGATTTGATCCCAGAAAGAGGCCAGATCTTGAGGGAAGTTGGGATTCCTCATCTGAGCCTTGAAAACTATAAGAACCAGGCTTTTTGAAGCTTGGAGGAGACTTTTTGATGCAGGGTTTTGAAGGGGCAGTTTGTAAATTTTGGCCTTTTCTCATGTTTTGAGAGGTGTTTTTCTCATGTTTTTGAGAGGATTTTGATGGTGCATGCATGAATATGAGAAAGTAAGTCTTGCATAGAAGACATGAAGCATGTAATGTAACAACAAAGAGCATTGTAAGATAACTTTTAGCATTTTAAAGAGCAATAAAGAGGTCCTCCACTTGGAAGCGGGCCCGGAGACGTAGCCAATGATTGGTGAACTCCGTTATCAACCTCTTGTCTCTATTTCTCTTTCTGTTTTGTTGTTCTATTCTCTTCATTTGCAGCATGAATATTAATGGCTGATCTCTTTATACATTAATAAGCATCAAGTAAAAGTCACATTTGATATTTCGCAAACAAGATAACAAGTTTATGTATTTCGCATTCTTAACGATCCGATGCAAAAATTACATTAAACTAACTTGCGATTTATCAGTAATACCTTCGTTTTTGGATCAATATCATGCATCAACCACGTACCAACATATGTATCATAGCATGCATCAACCATGTACCATGAGATATGCCGAGTGTGGGTACCATAACATCAATGATGAAAAGCCAACCATATACCTCAATCATATACCAAAACCATGTACCATGTACCAAAGCATCAACCATGTAGAAAAACCTGTACCATACCATCAACCATATACAACAACCTGTACCATACCAAGTGCCTCAACCATATACCATATCAGCCATGATATGCCTCAACCATATACCAAACGATATGCCAAACCATGTACCATAGCAACACCAAGATGGGTCTCAACATGTACCAACAAATGCCTCAACCATGTACCATACATCAAACCATATCCAAGATGTGCCTTAAATAATATGTCAATGTCTCAACCAACATACCCAAGACATGCCTCAATCATGATCCACAATATGACCAAGATATAACCTCGTAAGCATATAGACATACCTTTACATTTTGTAACCGACCTGGTGCTTCAGATCTCATACCAACATAATAACCTTAGCCTCATCAACATGGAACATGCATCCCTTACCAAATCCTTTTCAAAAGCTTTCACAAATCCATGACTTTCTCTTATACTGCCTATGAATATCCACTCTTTGCTCCACTATGACCTGCGTACATCCATGCCTTGCTGAAATGCATCCTGCGGATGGCCTCAGAAATTAGGGTTACTTCTTTTCTGCAACTTCGAGACCTTCACCTTCGACCTTCCTTCACAACCTCAGACTTTCTACCTCATATTGAACCTTAGATTTCACCAATTGACCAAATTTTATCACAATATAGATAATCAATAGAGTTGTGTGTGTGTATCAATTAGAGACTTCATGATGTGTATTTATACTCTTCCATGCAACATAATTTCCTTACTTTAGGGATGATCTGTACTTTCTTGTTACAAAAAGTTTAGCCTTTCATTAATTGACTTGTAACTGTTTAGGGGATTCTTAACCATTCTTCGAGGCTTCCAAACTTCACAAGACCATAAATCCTCAACCATGAGGTGCCACATCGCATACCACCTATCATTGGAAATGACATGAAGAGTAATATCCATCTATGAGTGTTTTACCTACAATTACATTGTCCTTCATGTCCTCATATGTTAATCAACTTTGGGTTCTATAACCACACCTCTAGGGATTCTTGTATACTTCTTCAAATTCACTCATCACATCTATTGACATCAATGAATACTAACTCACAAACAATCTCAACCACATCTCTAGGGCTTTCGAGCTTCTCCAAGGGTTGACATCAATGAAAACCAACTGTCCAACATGTGATGTTGTGGTCTACATACCTTAGACTTTTTATTGCGTCTAACATATCTTTCTCAACGATCACCCCTGGTGGAATCTCTGGCTCAACAAGTTAGTACTTCTCCTCTTTCTGTAACTTCACTAGCTTCATTGACGGCTTCTTTGGTGGGACATAATCCCTTGGAAAGTGAACTGGGGTTGATCCTGACGTTGATGCTCCTAATGTTTCCTTAGTCACATGTATCGATGTCTTCATGGTTCATTTTTTCATTGGAGGTGTCAAATATTATCTTGTATTTGGTGGTGCCATTTCTCTCTACAAATATTCTCTACAAATTTTCTTACTCGACTCTGTCTGTGTTCACTAGGATCTCTGTTACTCTCTATGAAAACTAAAAATACAATAAATTTTTTCCATCGACCCTTCAACAGATTATATCACCTATTTCCAACTACTTCTATTCCTATTCATGCCCTAGCTTGCAGTTTAATCCACTTACCTTCGCATTCAATACTTTCCTTAATCCTTCATTAACTTCGTATCTCTAGGTGATCCTACGTTAGATTTTTTAGCATGTCAAAATCTTCATGCCATTTTTCATTTATGATTATGCAGTGCCACTACTTCATTGTCATGTCCGCTCTTAAATACTTGTCCCTTCAAGTTTTCTCTTTAATGCTTTTTTCCTCCTTCTCGACGTATTGTTGTTGCAATTCAATCTTCCTTCCTTCACATGCTTCCTTACCTTTCTCCAACATTTTCTAGTTTAATTTTTTACTAGTTTAACTGCTTGGATAATACCTTTACACTTAAGTGCAACCTTTTGTCTCTTATCTCAACATATTTTTATTTCTTTATTTCTTTTCCTTTTTATCTATAATACACTATTATACAAGTACTATGGTACACATACTGCACGCTTAGACTAGTGCGCGAAAGCATGATTGTCCCTATACAGTTTCAGCCGACTACCCTTCACCATTCCTTCCACAACTTCTCCATTCAGTTTCTCCAACTGAACAACACCTACTTCTTTCATGAACCTTATCACATAAGGACCTAACCAATGCATTTTAAATTTCCCTAGGTGTTGTAAAAACTTGCTATCATAATGTAACACTACGTCTCCCTTCTAGAACTGATTCTACTTGATATGTTTTTCATGCCAAGTTTTCTTGCGTGCTTTCTGCACTTGTTGTTGGAAACCTGCGACAAATCGATCTTCTCCTAATTCCATTGGTTATGAAAATATATTCTCCATTGCGCTAGAATCGATAGCTCTGTCAACACAACAATGCGTAGAATCGACACTATGAATTCCATAGGCATAATGACTTCTTGTCCATGCATCAATCTAAAAGGAGTCTATCATGTCAACGTCTTGATTGTAGTCCTATACGACCATAACAATGCTGGAATATTCAAGTCTCAGTCATCTTAGATTACATTGCAAACCTTTGTCAGTGCATGTTCCATGATATTATTGAATGCTTCTACCATCCCATTTTCCTGAGGATGGTATGGAGTGCTCTTCTAATGGTGAATATCAAACTCCTTTGTCAAGTATGCAGTCGTTCTATTCAGAAAATGAGTTCCCCAATCACTCATAAGTATCTTTGGGAATCCAAACCTTGTAACTACATTTTCAAACAAAAATTACGTAGTTGTCTCCGTGCTGCAATCTTTGACTGGTTCTGCCTAAGCCCATCTAGTTAAATAATCTGTCATAGTAATGATGTATTTGGCTCATGATATCTTCCTTGGTGGGTTAATCGGCCCAATAAATTCCACTGTCCATTTATCAAAAGATTGTAATGTTACTTGTGGCACTAACAAAATTTCATTTCTCCTAGAGGGATTCCCAAGCCTCTAAGAAACATCACAACTCTGACAGAATTCCTTAGCAACTTTGTGAAGGGTAGGCCACCATAGTCCTACGCGCAAAATATTCAGGGTTGTTTCCTTTCCTGCATAGTGTCCTCCTACAACAACTTCACGTGCCTCTAACAATATCATATTTATTTCATGCTCTAATACACATCATCATAGAATACCATATGCACCTAACTTATACATATTCCCTGCTATAAGTTTATAGTCCGCGACCTTCACTACTAATTGCTTCTTATGTGCCACTGTAAACTCTGATGGGTCTATTCATGTACTAAAAAACCGGACTATGTCTGCAAAATAGTCATCCACCATTTGTACTACAAATAGATGCGCGCTTGGTAAAATGTCATCCAAGTTTCTCGCATCTTCACCTGACAGTATGCACGATAAATGATATGGTCTTGAATTAAATTTCCTTGGTTTCACGATAATCTCAAAGTCATATTCCTAGAACAACAATATCCATCTACATATTCTCCCCACCAAGACTGGCTGTTAACTAGGTATGTCAGTGCATAATGGTCTGTATACATCTTAAAGTGAGATCCAAGAAAGTAATGTCTAAACTTCTTCAAGGAATACACCATTTCCAAACCTTCTCATTACATCATAATATAGTTCTTTTCAATAGATGATAGCTTGCTACTTGCAAATGCAATCGGGTGGTCTATCTCTCCTTCACCTAGCTGAGCCAAAACTGCTCCCATATTATAGACGATGCATCCACATGCACATGGAACTCCTTTTTCCAATTAGGAAACACTAGAATTGGCACAATAACCATATTATGCTTCAATGTGTCCAAACCCTGCTGACATTCCTCATTCCACTGAAATCTAACTTCCTTCTTGAGCAACTTCTCCATAGGGGTTGTAATCTGCACATATCCTTTGATAAACTTTATATATTATCTTGTATGACCCAACGTGGCTCTTAATTGTCGTATTGACGTTGGTGGTGGAAAATCAACAATCACAACTATTTTCACAAGATCAACTAACAATCCTTGTTTACACACCACATGACCTAACAAAATTCCAAAAGGTGCACAATAAATACATTTCTTCAAATTCAATGAGATCTGGTACTCCCTACACCTATCCAACATTAAGCACAAAGTTTTGACATGGTATTTCAATAGGATGAATACTATCCAATCATCTAAGTACATTTCTAAGAACTTCTGAATAAACTCTTTAAAGGTTGTGACAACTACTTTGGAAAATATTGTTGGTTCATTATTCATCTCAAACGACATAATTGTGTATTGGTAAAAACCCCATTCAGTTTCATAGGTGGTATTATATATGTCTTCTTGCACAATATAGATCTTGTGGTATCTTGAGAATCCATCTATAAAAGAGTAAGCCTATTAACCCCCTACATTATCCAACACTTTATCTGTAAATGGGGTAGGAAACAGATTGTGTAAACAAACATCATTCAACTTTCTCAGATCTACACATATCCTGATTCCTCCTACCTTCTTGGCTTGAACTACCATTGGGATTATCCATTCTGATTATTCAATAGGTTCTATAATTCCATCTTCTAACATCCTGTGTATTTCTTCTTTTACCTTCTTCTTATACATCAGGTTCATTCTATAGGGCCTCCACTTCATAGGTTTGGCATATGAATTTAGTGGAATCTTCATCTCTCCTAACTCCTCAACAATCCATTTCATCTCTGAGAATGTAGTTGGAAACAGATCATGATTATCATGCAGTAATTCTAAGATCTTCTCGATTATTTCATCGCTCCAGTATTCTCCTACGTGCGCGAACTTGGGCTTATCTTCTGTACCAATGTTCACTTTCCGTGTCTTCAAAGGCTTGGTTTACACCAAAAATTCAAGCGTGGGTCCCTCTACCATGTGTTCCCCTTCAATTTCAGGTATCTTCAAATTCCTGGGGTCTTCATCCTCCAGGTCTGCTTCAACAACATTATAAGAGCCCAATACTTGCTGAACTATCACAAAAAATCTAGGTACTCTATACAAAGGCACTAATCCCATCAAGTCTTCTGATGGAAAAATATTATTCTTGATAACCTGCAAGTATAAATCAACCAAAGGATCATTATTTTCAAAAATGAATGTTACCTTAAAGTTCCTGTTCAACTCTTCCCAATCTCCTATGCCTCTGTGCACTTCTAGTTCTATGTACCAATTCTTCATAATTGTGTCCATAGTATGCAGAAATAAATGCATCCACTTTTGCTTTGGTACTGATCTCCATGTCGCAGTACATATTGTAGTATGTTCTTGAGGGAAAATTAATCCATCATACTTTTGTATGACACTTTCATTTATTGTCCCAAACCTGAATTGTAGTAACCTTTTTCTCTGCTACCAATCCTGTATTCTATCCTTATGCATAGCCCACCATCTAGTTGGAGTTTCTTTCAACGCAACATATAATGCTAATAATATTTGATGATCTCATATTTTCAATTCAAATTCTCTTATAAAAGCAACTACATCAATTAGTCCATCATACTTTGGAGGTTCACATATCTCAGTTCCAATCCATCGTAACACGCGGGTAATCTGAGCACATTTCCTTGTTGATACTTCATGTAGTATTTGTTGCCAATTCTCTAGAGCCTCTTATAAGTATGATGCATGTGAACTAATAATACTCCAACTGAGTACACCCTCTGTTTTATGATTCATATAATCATGCAACCATGTAGTCATATTAAACCGATTATCAAGTTCTTTTCTCTTTGTTGGTTCTACAAATCTTCTTCCTTCGATGGGATCTAACAACGTTGTAAACTTCAAGTATTCTACTTCAAATACCATTTATCTCTTCTTTAGGTCAATGATAGTCTAATTTTCAAATGCCTAATCAAGTCCCAATAGTACTAGATAAGGTGTACTTCAATCTACTATTTCTATCACTTCAAAGTCTGCTATACTGCGCACTCCATCAATATTGACACTTACTCCTATCAACCTTCCAATTGGAACAATGTTATGTTGGTTTGAAAGTCTCAAATGGATAGGTGAAAAAATCAAATTCGGTTGGCCCATCATCTTCAAAGTTTTCCCCAAGATGACATTCACATCAAACCCTAGATCCAAAATAATATTTTCCATGTCGTAATCTCCTATCTGCGCATTAAGCCGAAACTCTTTATTCGTTCTTTTCTTTCGGCGTACCTCGTTAAGTGCTCGGTGTGTGGCATGTATCACTTTCTCTTGTACGTAATGGCCAATCATTCCACGCAGAATACTCAAAGCAGACTCATCCTTCATCAATTCTAAGCAACTTCTTAAAAACAAATTCAAAGTACTTGCCTTTTCAGTTTGCTTCACTAAATGGTCATAGACTAAAGGCATATCATATACTGATGATCTGTTATACAATGGTGCCGTTGTTGAAGTTGATGCTATACATTATGCTCCAAACAATTCTTTTTTTGATTGATCGTAGGTCTCTTTGTATTTTCTAGGATTAAACGATAGAGAAATCTCCGTTGCTTTCCTTACCCACTGGTGGATTCTATTCCCTTGATTCGTCGTATCAACCCCAGTTCTCGTTCCTCCGCACGTAACCACTGCTAATTTAGTTTTTTCTTCACGCTCTTTGGATGCTATCTTTTGTACATTTGCATTCCTCTTTTCTTTCCATGTTGTGATCAACTATGGACAATCCTCCATCGCATGGTCTAGCACTTTGCAATAAGTACACGTCGTGCAGGGGCTCAAACAGTCTTGCGGCAAGTGTCTAGGATGATTACAATTATAAGATACAACAAGTTCTATTCCTCGACTGGATCATCCTCTTTTGCAACCTCTGAAACCTCCTCATCCTCCTTTATTATGGTCTCTGGGTGTATTCTACTTCATAGCTCCCAATTCCGATTCTTCTCCTTGTACTCTATATGCATCTGTAGTGCGCTCCCTCATCAGATCAAGTGCCCGACAATCCTTCTCTTCGTGTCCTATTGAATTACAAAAGTTTCAAAATAGGTTCCTCGTGGTGCTCTGATATTTTTACATCAATGGACAATTATGAGGGTGGTAACCCATCGTTTTGCAAATCTCACACCATGACCCTAATGGATTCAAAGTTCTTGTATTCAAATATTGTTGGATAGTTGGACATTCATCCTTCTGATGACCCTCTACTTTACATGTGATACACTAGACTCCCTCGCGCTTTTCTTTTCCTTTCATAATTTTCTCTAACTAAATAGTTAGTGTTTCCAGTTCTGACTGAACTTGAGTCATCCTTGCATTATTTTCTCCTACAGGGGATGCTTCCAATTTCATAGAAATTTCCAGAGCTTCTGATTGTGTCACAATATTCTGTTGCGCCAAAGGGAAGCATATATGTGGAAATAATACTGCAATAAACCACTCTCTACGTTGTTCATTTGGAATATGGAATGTCAATCGATACTTTAACATCTTAAATCTTTGATCATAGTCCCAAACTAATTCATTTACTATTTGCTTGATTTCCTTTAGTTTTGTAATGCACTCTGACTTAGACTTAGGTTTCTAAAACTCTTTCAATAGGGCTTGTCTTACTTCTTCCCATGTTCTAGTATGTCTCACAGGTGCAGTTTTTTGACATTTCATGTACCATACTAGTGGATGTTCTCTGAAGCTCGTTTCCAACTACGCAATCTTCACATCATCATCCTAGACGTTCTTCACAAACCATATTGTTTCACAAACAAATAGATGTTATTTTGGATCTTCTGAACCGACCCCCTGAAAGAGAGGCACCCTCAAGGTGGGATCTACTCCTGTCATTGTGTTCTATGTGATATTCCTTCTTGATACTACTAATTGACTTTGAATCAACATATTATTTCCACTTCTCTGACTACTTTTACTATTATTTTTACTTCCTCCACTAACTATAATTAACAAATCTTTCGATCTTACCTCAGTTCTTAGCAATGCACTCGGGGTTGTGGGTTCAATGCAGAGTTTGATCTAAGTGGGATCCTCTCCTACTGGACTGAGCTGATATTGTTTTCCTTTTTTGTACATAATTTCTTCAATCTGGAGTATTACACCAATCTCTCTCTCTTCAATATCACTGTGTTGTCCCTCTCTCTAACCACAATCCTATTCCTATTTTGCCTAAATCTCTTACCACTACGCAATAACCCAATATTTTCTTCTATCACACCTTCTTCCTCTCTTGACACCATCATCCAATATATTCCTTATTCATTCTTCCCTGCAACACCCAGACCATTCCCCGATCAACCCCTAGTCCCCCCTATGTGCATGAAGGAGATTAGCTACTAAGGTAATTAGATTCTATTTTTCATGACTCCCTTATCACACAACAATGTCTTAATCCAAGTATATATTGACCTTAATTATCTTCTGGATGGACCCTTAAAGAATTCTCTTTCAACAACACTATACGAATGAGTACAATCTATAGAAAATTCAGTAACATATCCTCCCAACACACTATCCATCCAATAATAAACTGTGTGTGACACCTTATTGCTTGTATTATTGAATTGTCAAATTAACTCAGAAGTCTAATTTCTCAGAACCTTAGTGCGATATCTTCAGATGTGTTCAACAAATCTTTGTATCCACTCTACTTACACATTCGAGAAATCAACAAAGAAAATTTCATGCAAATCTGTAAAAACATGCCTCTATAACCATTCTTTTGTGTTGATCTATGGGTTCTGATTTTGATCTACTACAAAATCGATCTCTTTTATATTCAACCATTCTTCGATATCTTCCTTAGTTGGCCTCCACATTCCCTTCATTCGCAGATCCCGATCCTGGAAACAGAACCAGTTTTTGGCGTGCAGTGGATAGATCCGAGGTTCAACATTAAATCATCAACAAAACCCTAAATATATTGTCCCTTTCGGCATCACCCACAAGTAGGTGAAGTCTAACCCGAGGTACCTATGGGGACTATAGGAACCAAGTTTCCGCAATCATGGGGAATATGAGGCATTCATCCTTACCAATCACTTAACATTCATTCATTTATCCTATGCATGAAACTGTAACAACATACTATTCTATGACATATTCATCTTATATACTCATTCAACATATGCATAGAACCATCAGACACATATTCGTATTAACCATTAAGCATCTACTACATGTGCACAACAAACAAAATAAATAAACATATCATGACAACAAACACATCAAAACACATGAATTTAACGTGGTTCACCCTAAACTGGGCTACATCCACAACCACTGGCTTCTTATATTATTCATTCGTAGTCTTCATTACATGCATGTGCACTGTGCTCATACAATGATCTTCAGTTAAAACCCAAACCCGCCCATGCCATTCTATGTTGCAGTGCATACATACCTTTTGACTCTTCAACACTCGAACTAACAAAGAGAAACTATTCAATTCTACAACATGAACCACCTCTACCCCCAAAACCCATTACATATTTATAGTATTACAATAGGGCTAAGCCCGTTACAAAGTGGACAAAACATTCCAAAACTCCTAACTAACTTCCACCTTTTTCACGCTGATGCCTGAAAATGCGCTAACTACCTTCCGTGCGCGTTTCTCCTTAAACAAAATGCCACACAATCCATTGTTGCATGATTCCCAAAACTTACTCAAAATAACCCGCTCCAACAATTTTAAATCTGAGTATTAACAATATTGACACAATAAATCTGCTCGCTGGGTTTTAGAAAATTAAACATATTATTATATAATTTATGATAGATGATTAAAAACTAAATTATATAAATTTATAATTGTTTATTATTCATTAATACATATAATATTATATAATAAATTATTAACTAGATTATTAATATTTTGATATCACAAGAGGTGGTAGGTTGAAATTGATTCCTTCAAACCATCATGCACATTCCTTCTTGTTTTCTACCCCTTTATTTTTTGTGGGGGTCCTTGATCCAAAGATAAAACAAGAAATTTTTAATAAGCATTGGATGGAGCTACCAATAATTATCCTAAGGTTCCATTTTTCTACCAAAGGTTTAAGATTCTTAACCCAAGGCGAATAAGGAAATTAATTTTCATTAAAGACTCAATAATAATTATAATACTCATGCGTTTCTTTTTTCTTCATCTAATTGAAATCTAATAATGCTCATTTGCAAATCCAAAAAGAGGCTACCTATTTTGAATCTTTCAATCTATAGATTATTTTTATATTCTAAGATATCGAAATTGATAGGATTATCATTTGACCAATAAAACATCTTGCTTGAAAAATGGAACCTTTAGGTCAAAGGGTATCCTTCTCCCCAATTTCTTAATTTCATTAGAGTGAATAATCCAAAGTTTTTCATTCCATTCAATATCCAAGCCAAGTGGCATATCAATCAAATATGGGAGGATGAAAACCGAAGGTCATCCTATCCCCTATACCATCACACACTCTAAGTTTAATTGAGGAGAATCCTTTCCAAGTGGATTTTATTGAGACTCAACTTGTGTTTGGTGTTTATCTAGAGACGTCACTTCTCATCCATAACAACAAAGAGGTTAGTTGCTCCATTAAATAATATGATTTTATTTTACAAAG
Source organism: Picea sitchensis (assembly GCA_010110895.2). NCBI lineage: Eukaryota > Viridiplantae > Streptophyta > Pinopsida > Pinales > Pinaceae > Picea > Picea sitchensis. The sequence continues at coordinate 24,226 of SNQJ01S0073283.1, read as the reverse complement.
GAAGTAAGAAAGTTATTGAAGACAGAATTCAATTTTTACTTGAATAGAATGCTTTACTTGAATAAAATGTGTGACCTAAAAAAAATAATAATAAAAAAAAATTGAAATTCATAACCAAAGAATTTACATTTACTTAAACAAATTTATAATTTAAAAAAAAGTCAGAGTATATTAAAAAAGTTTATAAGTTGTAAATTTAAAGTATATACATACAAAACTAAATGTTAAATTTTACATTTTTTTTTAAAGTTGGTTTATTCATATATTACAAACATTGTCATCCTTGAGCTTGCCAAATACGAAACATATCTCAGATGGCTTTACATAGGCTTCATTAGGTGAACTAAATCCAACATATGCAATTCTTTAAACTATATTCATATTGCAACCTAGCACTAATAGTAACATAGACAAACAACCATGAGATAGAAGGTGTATACAACCTCACACATGCAACAACCATCACTATAAGTGCATTAGACATATAAATGCCAATGAAAAATATCTAAAAAATAAGAATTTGCAAGATATCAATAGAGCATATTAAAGAGGATTGGGTTTGGAGGGGCCCGGATCTGTAGGGGTCATAGGCCCTTGGCCTTTGTATGGGATCTTGTCATATGCATCATCCTCAATGGTGATTTTATTTTCGCTTGTTCCATTCAAGTTAGAGGTTCCAACAACCACTACCATTCCCTCCTCTGCTTCAACATACCTGTCATCCACTTTGAAGCATAAGCCAAAGGCCAGTTGGTAGAGAAATGTAAACTTAGCTTCCAATCTGCATAATCTATCATAGGTTTCTAGATCTAGATGTTGCAAATTTTCTATAGTGGTGGCCACTAGTGTCTTGGATCTCTAGTAGAATTCCATTGCTTTGTACACTTTAGAGTCTTGAGACCTAGAGGATCTTGTGTCCTTGACCCAATCATGCAATTAGTCTTGAATCTATTGCTTGGAATTTTGTCCCCTTTTCTATTTGACTATGTTTATGAATTCATTCATTACATATTGGATATGATGGGGTGTGGTTTCCTAATATCATCATTGTGCCTCGAGAGATTCCTTCTCTGTATCGACACCCTTGAAACTAGACATGTCCATGTTATCTTTTGGCACCATGGTCTTCCCCTTTCTCTTCCTTCCGTGTCTGCTAGCTTCGACATTCTATACATTGGGTGTGTCCTCCATTGTTTTTTCACAAGTCTAGAGTAACAATGCTAAAGTGCGATTTCCTCTCATATATTGGAGCGCCCAACATCTGCATTTGTAGGCCAAACCTAGCAACAATCTCCAGACAACCAACAAGTGATGTAATTGACTAGATGGGGCTACAAACCTATGTATATAGGACAGAGGAGTGGAAATTATATCCCATTGAACCTTACACACAAGCCACACATGCATGAGGAGATGAGGGTCCTTGCTTCCTCCATACGCAGAGAAGAAAATGTCACACCCAGACTTAGACATAAGAGAAAGTAATCAACAAGAGGATAATTCCATGAGTGTGAACAACATGCATTCTAGATCCCCACCCCCGTAGAGCCTATAAGAGAAGGTCAAGGATAAATTATCAAAGAGAAGGTTCGTATTGTTTGATCAACCGACACAATTGGCATAGTATTTGCAAGTCGAAGGACCCTCATTTACAGAAAACCAATTCATTTCCCTGTTGTTATAATAACCAATGCCACCAAAATTAATTATCTCCTTCATTATCATATGTGCAGATGTTCTCCTCCCACACAAAGTCTTGATGGCTAAGTTACCATCGAGAGAACTCTCAAATTTGAGCGAACTTGGAACCATAACTAACCTCATATTGCATTGATCGCCCATCACCATCCCACACATTGGTATGATTTTAATGTACTTCTTCATATCTCATCAGGGAAAGGTTCCAAATGCAAGACACTTAGTAGGCCTCTACCATCCACGTGGTCGGGGCATCTTTTTCCCTCCCTACCACCCAATTTGGGGGATTATTGTCCAAATCATTGAATATCATATAGTCAACACACATATAATACTACCTCATAATATTCCATGGGATATACAACTCATCGTCCGGGGAATCAACTCCTGAATTTTCCAATCTGTTTATTATCCTATTGGATTTATGATAGACATGTGAAGGAGTGATGTTGGAAAAATGTTGGAGCAGTTATGTGACACACATAAACTGAGAAGAGAGTCTCTAGTTGGTGGATATATTGTTCAAATTCGATCACGATCCAGGTGGATATCAGTTGCCACCCACCTATTCCAACTGCCTCATCTTGGCAGTTTTTCAGTTTGGTAGTTTTTCCTAGTTTTCGGGTCTTGAACTTCCAAGGCCGTTTTGAGGCCCTAAACAACGTTTTTAGAGCTCGCCACATTGAAAATATAGAGAAAGATAATTTTTGATGACATAATTTGTAGTCCTAGGATAGATCTTTCCAATGGGATATCGTGCACCTAAAACGAATATCGTATTCAAAAGTTACAACCCCGGGAAGTTGATGTACCAACTTACCCTAACAGAGCTGACATGACTTTTGGAGCTTCATATCCTAGGGTTAGGTTTTTGGATGTATAGGGTTTTGGAATTCATGTTTATTATAAAAATGATTTCAGAGCCTCATTTTAATCATCTTCTTGCGAATGAGCGCAACCGTCACATCTCTTCTCATAGATAAGCCACCACCATTCTAGAAAGCTTGTTTTCAGTCTGCATTTTACAGTTTCAACATATTTCTTTATTTAATAGAAGCCAATTTTACTGTATCTCTGTTATTGTTCATTGTGTCTCTATGTTAATAATAATAATATGTGTTCATTTCATTTTTCTCATAAAATCCGGATCAGATCAAGAAAGGAGTCTAGACAGGATCTGGATGATAATAGGAAAGTCTCCTTCCATGATCAGAATTCTAAATTTTAAATGGATGGTGATGGATAGGCCCTTGATCAACCCATCCAACTCTGCAACATTGTTGGTTTCTGACCGTAAGGTAGATGCAAACATAGAGAGTATTAATCCTTCATCATTTCTAAGGACACCCCTTGCACCAACTGTACCTAGTTTCCCTTTGGCTACACCATCAAAGTTTTTTTTTATTCTCACCACAAGAGGTTTTGTCCAAATATGAGGGGAAAGTGTAGTTATTTTAGAAGAACAATCTGTGTTTTTTGGTTCTGGTTGAAATTTCCAATCCTGAAAGATGTATAGTTCTTTCCTTTGAATTATTCTTACTTCTATTGGTGATGATAGGGGTCCAATGGATTCACTGACTGAATTTTGTATGGTGTGCTAGGTGTATTCTTCTCTTTTGTACTGCTGCTTGAAAATTCAACAATTTCTCTCTTTCCAGATATCCCAGAGGAGGTGGCCTACAAAAATTTTCCATGCTTGGTCAAGTTGGGTTTATTGTAAGGAGTCTTCCTCCATTTCTGTATAGTGGAAATTAGGTTGTCTCTATTTCTATCAGATTGTCTGGATATGATTATCCCTCTATCCTAGAGTTTTTTGAACTCCATGCAACTATTAAAGATATTATTAGTTGTTTCTTGGTGCCTTCCACACATATAGCATACTAACGGACCCTCAAAACCCATGACAACCAATCAACCCCACGCAAGCTTTTTTTGTTTTGCAAAAATCTGAAGGAAGGATGATATTTTAGGCCATAACTCCGTGTTCCAAACATTTTTCCAAATATCTATTGACTCTAGTATGTGGTGGTTGGATTCAAACTCATATTCCTATTTCACTGTGAAGTTTCCATGACCTTAAAACCCCCATCATAGAATGTCCATGCCTTTATAAATATTGATTTTTGTTTCTTTGAGATATGAATATATCACTGTTGATTCCTCATGAGCTAGTTGTTGCAACGAATCTGTGCCAAAGATCCATGTTCTATATGCTTCTCGAGTTGGGTTATCAACTCTTTGATAATACTGATTCACTCTATGTTGTTATGGCTCGTGTAGTTTGATTTTGATTTGTTGCATGTGTGGGATAGTAATGAGTTCAGGCTCTTTCTACCAGGCATGTTCCCATAACAAGGCTTGTTCCCCTGATCTAATTTCCCAAAAGGAGTGTTGTTGGACCATCACTCTATCAGTCTATGCATTGTTTCATATGAGTGATCTCATAACTTATTCACTTAGTATAATTCTTTCTTACTTGGGAGTTTGATTGATATTTAAATTGTTGTGGATATTCCACAGGAACAGTTCATCACAACAGATCTAATAAAATGAAATATTTATTATTAAGGTTATTTTTCCTTTAGATCTCCATAATATTTAGTTTATGATTTTCTGCTTATGCATGAAATAGTTAAAATGCAGAAAATGGAGAACAATAAAATACATTCACACCATCCACAAAATAAACACAAGATATGACCTGGGAAACCCTATACGAAATAAAACCCAACTAGAAGGTGAGGCTGCTCTGCTCTCTTTTATATGGTATAGAAATGATGTAAGTACAAAGAAAGAGGCACTCTATGAGGATTTTCCTTTGACCTTTGGCCTGTGTGGCTGATTTAAAATCTGTCGTCCTCTGTTATGCTCACAAACTACCACTCTCAGATGCTCTACTCAACTATGGAACAAGATACAATGCAAAATAAGGGATGATGGTTTTGACTTTCTACAAGATACAATTCAAGATACAATACAATACAATATACAATGCAATATACCACATAGTTTGATAGCCATCTAGGATTCAGGTTTTGACTTCCTCAACCTTCAACTGTGATATGATTTTTGAACTTCTAGAATATTCTTGAAATTTCTCACATGGCTAGTCCCATATGCATGAGTAACAGGGGTTGAGGTGGCATCCTTTCATACTATGGTGGCCAACATGATAGGTCAACTTGTGGGAGGAATACAATTTGCATACGATCTTCAATTGATGCATAGTCTGAACCATTGGAAAGGTATCGAAGTGTAGAATAGCATCAGGGGGTCCTAGCTATGTTGGAAGAGTTTCAACTCCAAAAAATGTGGTTTTATGCCTCAAAATTTCTCTAGAAGGTTATGAACCCCAATTTTCCAAACTAGGACCTGCCACTAAAATGACCTTGCAAGCTGATTCCTCCAATTTTTTCCACTATGAAAGGATCAAGATAAATGAAAAAAATATGATGATCGAATCCAGATCTTAGCTCCCGATTTAGGGAGGCTTTTGGTCCCCAAAATATTTACTGAATGAGGTGAGGAAATGTTTACTCTACCTTTTCCTTGGAGCACCACTTTGCTTTTCCTGTAAGTTTTCCTTTCAACATAATTTGCTAAAGGTCATGGTGCCCCTATCTTGTATTTCTGGATTGGTTATGCAAAACTGTGTCCTCTGCCAACTATGCTTGAGCATATGGTGTTAAGTCCTTGATGGAAGTTAGGACCTGTTCCTCCTCCTGATCCAACATGGAAGGCTCATAGACTTTGATATTATCCACATTCACTACTGAGTAAAGGCACATGTATGGGGGTATACTGAGTCTGTAGGTGTTATCTCCCACCTTTTCCAATACCTCAAAAGGACCATACTGTAGTGACTTGATCTTCTTACTAGGACCCTATAACCTTTCCTTATTCAACTGTAATAGTAATTTGTCTCCCACTCTAAATGTTCTATCTATTCTATGTTGGTCATTCCTAGCCTTGTACTTTTCCTGTGACTTCTTCAGTGTCTCTTGTACTTGCAAATGGATCTTCCTAATCTACTCAACAAAATTTTCTTCTTTTAATGGATCTCATGTGAGGTCCTCCCTCACTCCTCCTTGTTGTCCATATACAATATCTAAGGGTGAAGGTGGAAAATACCCAAAGAAAGTTTCAATAAGTGACTTACCAGTAGAAGTGTGGAGCGATTTTTAATCCCAGGTCTTTAGATGCTTCTGATTGTAACCCCTCAAATGATGCACCAAAGTCTTGTTGACTCTGTTTTCCCATCTGTCTATGGATGGAATGTTGTAGACCTCTTCAAATTAGTTTCCATCTTCTCCCACAATGTAGTCCAAAATGCAATAAGAAATATAGTCTCCATTTGATATGATTCTCCTAGGTATCCCAAAGTGCACCTAGACCTGTTCAAAAAACAAGTTTGTTTCTTTCTATCCCTTCATGGTATTTTTACAAGGCATGAGAATGCACATTTTGTTGAACCTATCAACTACCACAAACAAATAGTCATTTCTGTTTCGTGTGGTTGGTAAACCTCCTAGAAAATCCATGGAAATGCTTTCCCAAGGTCGAGTGGGTACAGGTAAGGGAGTGGGTATAGGTAAGACAACTTGTCAATCTTGTAGAGTAAACCATCCTTGAAATGATAGTCAACCTTTCCATCACCTTATTGTATATGAATTTGTCTCTGTAGTTGCTGAAACACCTCCTTGAAGTCCTCATCTTCTGTGTATGCCTCTTTGTATGCATAATGGGTAAAAGGCTCCATGTGCATCAACATTTCCAAAGATGTAATCTTGGATGTGGGTGGACGTGAAAGCATGTATGTCAAATTGTTTGTGTTTCCCTTTTTATACTTCATGACTAGATGAAATTGTTGTAAAAACCCCATTCACTTGTAATGCCTGGTTTTTTGTAGCTTACTCTCGGCTTGAAAATACTATATTGGTTGGTGATCTGTGTGGATTATGGTCTCCTTTCCCATCACATAGTTCTTCCACTTTTTGACATCTTGTACCAAGGCATAGAGATCCTTGTTGTAGGTAGGGTAGTTGAGAACCTCCCCGTGAAATAGTTTAGGATCGTAGTAGATGGTGTTAAATTTTAGTGTTGCTATTAGGTTATCAAATCATTTCCAAAATAACAACGTAAAGACGATCATTGAAAGAAGAAAAATCACAAGGTACACAACATTTTATCTCAGGAAACCCTCATGGGGGAGAAAACCCAGAAAAAACTTCCTCAATAATAGATTGCCAATACAATGCCAAGACTAAGACCAAAACACCAAAGATAATCCAAGACTGAGCATGCACCTCTCTTCTCCTTCTTCTTTCAACTACATCAACCTTCAAAATATGTGCACTAAATGAGTGATTGAGTGAGTGAACAAGTGAGGCACCATCCTCACTTATAAATACTAGTTGAGGAGGCATTAGGGTTATGTCTCTTCATCAAGTAGGACCGAATTCTTCCAAGAGTCGTTAAAACCACTTTCTAAACCCTAGGGGATGAATTTATATATACCACCATATAAATATGGTTTAACCAATCTAAAAAAGGGGATTTGGTCTTATACAAGACCTAACATAATCAATCCACAAAAGGGGATTTGATCTATAAAATAATAACTCAATTGTAATTAGAATATTATTCGAAGTAACAATATTTCAATAGTCCCCCTTAACAAGAAGGGTATTCTATTGACATAACCTAATACAACATCATCAGGAGGAAGAGAGGGAAACATCATCTTCAACATATGGAACACTGACTGGCGTATCTAGAAATCATCGAAATTTTTTCTCAACATCAATATCATCATGCGTTCCATGACGTAAGATGGAGTAGCATCATCATCATCGACAACATGAAGTTAAAGACATCAACATCAATAATGCTGAAGGCTGAAACAACATCATCATAAAAAACACAAGGTTGACACAACATCATCAACAACATGAAATTTTGAAAGAACATCATCAACAACAATGACCCGATATACACCATCATAAAAACAACGAGGTTGATACACATCATCATATGGAAATTGAATGAGGTAGGTGCAAAAACAAAATTTTGTGATACTTCTTGAGGGCGAATCCCTTCTTGGGCCTTAGGGATCTTTCCAAGAATCAAAATATTCCCTGGGATATAAAATCCTAACGAAGCTACTATTGACCACAGCTAGCATATGCATGCACATTTACTTTGATAGACCGTCCTTACTGGGCCTTCGGTATTTTCCTAGGAATCATAATATTCTCTATGATGTAAAATCCTAATGAAGCTACCACCCTTGACCACAAGCATATACATGCACATGTACTCTGACAGATAGTCCTTACTGGACCTTCGAGATATACCCATGGATGATCAATCCCTAGGATATAAAATCATAAATGAGCTACCAACTTGTAGGTTAGGATACTTTAGTATCATCAACATCACTACTTCGAGGGAGGTCATTTAGGACTATACCAAGCTTGTCACCGAGGAAGAAATAAAACTTCACACGAGACAAGGCTTAGTCAACACATCTGAAAAACTGCTCACTTGTGCCAACATGTTGGAGCTTTACAACTCCCCTCTGCTTTCATGAAGTGAGTGATACCAAGTTATATGTGCTTCGAATTATCATGGAACGTTGGGTTCTCCATCATATTTATACAACTCTTGGTTATCATAGAATCATGGTGGCTTCCATATCCAGTATGAATGAACCCTATCCTTGATTTACGAAGCCATATGGCTTCTGGTAGTGAAACATGCTTCAATGCATTCTATTTACATGCGTCTTGAGCAATACTAGATTGCTTCCTGCTCCATGAAGTCATGGAAGGTAGCTGAAACAACATCCTGAAGTGCTTTTTCCTATTTGAAGCACTTCCGGCCCAATCTGAATCGATATGGCTCATATAGTCGATGCGAAGTCATGATCTCCGGTATAACAAAGGCCATAATCCAACATACCCTTAAAGTATCTCATCAAATGCTTTACAGCTACAAGGTGAACAAGTCTAGGCTCTACCAAATCTGCCGACTCAATTTGTTCACAACAAAGCATATATCGGCACGGTATTTGTCGGATACATCAACGAACCAATAATGCATGCAATGCGAGTAGCATCAACAATTATTCGCCAGAGTATCAGCGAGCTTCAACTGTTTTCCAGCAAGATTTGACATGTACATTCCAACATGTCAAATCTCTTGATTATTTCAAGTGCATACTTCCCTTGGTTAAGGAAGATCTTCTATGGGCTCTGCTTGAGCAAACTTCAAGACCTAAGTAATGCATCAGGGCCCTAGGTCTTTAATATCAAAATATGCAATGAGCTTCTTCTTGCTCTATGATGAGATTTTCTTCTTCTATTAGAATAGTCATCCACATACAATAGCGGTATAATTGGCTCTTCATTCATAACCTTAGCAGAGTAAATGTTAGAATCAACTTTACTCTTGAGAAAACCAAACTCATCCCGGTATCCGAATTTTTCCATACCAAGCTCTAGGGGGCTTGCTTTAGCGTCTGGATCTTTCTTCAACATGCAACCATGGAGTCTTTCTATCTTCAACTTCAAACCCTTGGTTATTCTATATACATTTCTTCTTGATAACACCATTTAAGAAGGTTTGTTTTCACATCCATTTGGTGTAACTTCCACTTCATTTTAGGTACTTGAGAGATATGATGGTTCTGATAGAAATGTATCTGGATACATGAGAAAAAGTCTCTTCATAATCAATAACTTCCTTATAAGAAAAACCATGAGCCACAAATCTTGCTGTGTTTTTTAATACTTTTATCTGTACGCATGTTTTATCTTGTATATCCACTTGGAGATCGCATATTTGTTCTTTGGTCTAGGAACTACTTCCATACATCATTCTTTTTAATGGATTGGTATTCTTCTATCATGGAATCCACCCATTCTTTCTTGAATGGCTTCTTCAAAGCAAATTGGGTTCCTTTTCTAGGAGATCACATCAAATCCATATAGTTGGAGAATGGCTTAGTTTTCTTGCTTTGTCTCATGGTTCCTTCGGGCACCAATACTTCTCTCCATCTTGAATAAGTTCTCTCACCCAAACTAGATTTCTCTTGTAGGAATGAGTCATCTGAGAAGGAAGGTTCTTGAGATTCTATCATATCCTAATCTTCCGGAATCCCACATCGCTCCCGAGGGTTAAAGCTGTAAACTTCCTTCGGGTTCTACAACTCTGGTAGCTACAAGTTCTTCTTTGTATACTTTTTCAAGATGGAATTTCCTTGATTTCTTGAGTGATGCATCTTCATCAAAGGTTACATCTCTGATCTCAATATGATGGTTACATGGTATGTAAATTATGAAGGCCTTAGAGAGACCTCACAATATCCAACAAGCATTCCCTTCTTTCTTGAGGGATCCAACTTAGTTCTCTTTTATGTTGGAATGTGTACAAAAAATGGACGGCAGTATTTTGAGATGTCTTACTTTTGGCTTCTTTAGATGAACATTTATTTGGGGGTTTTGAATCAAAGTGCACTATGGAACAATCTGTTTTGTACATATATTGATGTTCTTGCTACTTCAACCCATAAATGCATTGGAAGATATTGATAAAATTGAATCATAATTATTTCTTGCTTCCATAATCGTTCTATTCTTTCTTTCTGCTACACCATTTTGTGAGGATTATAGCGAGTGGTGAGCTCCTCTTAATCCCAACATCTCTACTAAATTTTCCAAATTCATTTCAAGTCTACTCTCCTCCATTATCAGACCTTTGAAGGTGTCTTGATTTTCTTTTGGAGAGAGATTTTCTATCAAGACTTTGAATTCCTTGAAATTTTTGAGTAATTCATATTTTGATTTCAAAGAAATGACCAAGTCACTACGGGGGTAATCATCGATATACATAGTATACATCTGGAAGCCCAGAGAAGTTGATGGAATTGGACATATACATTTTGATTGGATGAGTTCCAAGATTCCTTTTGCTTTTTTGTCGCTCTTTGGGAAAGGATTCTTTATATTCTTTCCTTGTGCACATCCCTTGCATACACCTTCATGATCAACCTTAATTTTGGTAAACCTTTAACTACCTTGCTTACTTATGGTAAATATTTGTAGTTGATGTGACCTAGTCTTCTATGCCAAAGTTCAAAGGAATTCCGGTAGAGTGAGTTAAGGCTACATATGAGTGACCTTTTAAGTAGAGTGAGTTAAGGCTACATATGAGTGACCTTTTAACTTGTACAAACCTCCTTCTTCTGTTCCAATAACAACTGCATCTTCTATAGTTTTTCCTTTAGGCCACATAAGAACTTCACCATCTATGAATGGAACCTTGAAACCTTTATTATCTAGGTCCGAGATAGAAAGTGAGTTCTTTGTTAATCCTGGTACATAAAGTACATCCTTCATTCTCATCGGAGTTCCTGAATCTAGTTTGTAGGTGGATTCTCCCATTACTTTGATAGGCGATTGATAATCATATCCAAGTGAAAATTTCTGAGGGAAGTCATTTTATGTAAGGCTAGAGAGAATGTATTTCTGACCTATCATGTGCTTGGAGGCACAACTATCTATGAGCCAAGTATCCTCTCTAGGTATCACATATCCTAAGAGGGAAGAAAAAAAAACATAATCTTCAATTTATTCTTTGGTTAATTTATTGGGTGGCTCATCATCTTCAACTGCATGGGCATGATGTATTTTGTTATTTCTCTTCTTGTATTCTTCCTTTTTGGCAGGACAGTTCTTAGAAATGTGTCCCATCTTATCACAATGATAGCATTGATAAGAGGAGAAGTCTTTTCCCTTTCTTTGATCCTTATACAAATTTTGGAAACTCTTTAGAGGGTGAGATTCTTTATGAAAGTGGGCGAATATCCTTGGAGAGTGAGATTCTTTATGAAGGTGGGTCTCCTTTTGGAAACGATACCTTTTATTTCCTCCTTTAGCATGAGCAGATAGGACTTGATCTTCATCCCTTAATAATATGACTTCTCGGTTGGCCACTCTTTCTTCTTCTTGAACATATTCTTCCCATAGACTGTCAATTTGGGGTTTCTCTTTTCTTGCACAAATAGTTTGGATGAAGGAATCCCAAGGTCTTATGAGACCATTAAGATTTTTCATTATGAGTTCATATTCATCTGATTTGTCTCCAATTTCTTATAACTGTTCCTTGAATCGAGAAACCCTATAGAAACAGTCTTGAATTTTTTCTCCTTTCTGCATCTTTGTATTCTTGAATTGGGTTCTCAGATTCATTTTCCAATTGATGTTAATTACTTCATACATTCTAGTTAGAGAATCAAACATATCTTTCAGAGTATTCTTAGAATACACTTGAGGGATAAAGTGGCCTTTAATGGAATCTGCAATTATTCTTTTAGCCCTAATCATATCCTTCTTGTATTTTTCTTTGGCTGCTTCTTCTTCAGGTTCCGATACATTTTATTTTATACATTTTGCAAGGTCAGTCTATTCAAGAATGAGTCCAATTCTGTACTTCCAGGCACATAAAATGTCTACACCTTCTAACTTGTCAACAATATTAGTGCTTGTAGACATCTTGATTTGGAGCTAGGAAAATGACCAGAAAATGAAAGTGCTTAAAAAATGAATCTGAACTTACTAGGAGGTGCGCTGGGTTGAAGCAAGTTGGTTGGAGTTGATTGTTTTAGAAAATTCCAATCCCCCCCCCCCTTGAGACTTGACCTGCACACTTTTGGATTGGTACTTCTGGTACTAGTTCGGGTTTCCTGGTTTTCTGGTACCAGTCAAAACTAGGGTTTGAATTTTTGGGGAATTTGGCCATTGAAAAGGTGTGCTCAATATGATAAAGGATGCGCTAGGGTAGGGTGTACTTGCCTAGATGGTTTTTGGTAAGAAATTCCTCTTCAATAAAAATCCCTAATTTCCTTGTACGACAACAATGATGTTTTTAGATACCCAATGAAAGGTGCTCTATTTAGTCAAGATCTGATACCATGTTAAATTTTAGAGATGCTATTAGGTTATCAAAGCATTTCCAAAATAACAACATAAAGAGGATCACTGAAAGAAACACAATCACAAGGTACACAAAATTTTATCCTAGGAAACCCTCATGGGGGAGAAAACCCAAAAAAAACTTCCTCAATAATAGATTGCCAATACAATGCCAAGAATAAGACCAAAACAACAAATATAATACAAGACTAAGAATTCCCCTCTATTCTTCTTCTTCTTGCAACTGCAACAACCTTCAAAATATGTGCACTAGATGAGTGATTGAGTGAGTGAACAAGTGAGGCTCCATCCTCACTTATAAATACTAGTTGAGGAGGTGCTAGGGTTATGTCTCTTCATCAAGTAGGGACAAATTCTTACAAGAGTGGGTAAAACCACTTTATAAACCCTAGGGGTCAACTTTATATATACCACCAGATAAATATGGTTTGACCAATCCACAAAAGGGGATTTGGTCTTATACAAGACCCGACATGATCAATCCATAAAAGGGGATTTGATTTATAAAATAATAACTCAATTTTAATTAGAATATTCTTCGAAGTTACAATAATTCAATAGATGGGTATTCCTCCCTACATTAGTACTTCTCCCATGGCATACCCACTTTCATCTATCTCCACTTCGAAGGGATTCTACAAGTTTGGTAGTGTGATCATTGATGCTTGACTGATCTTTCTTTTCAACTCATCAAAGGCCTTCCATTGATTCTTCCCCCACTGGAAACTCTTATTGTAAATGTGTTGAACCTGCAAAAAATAGATCTATCTAAACAATAATACACACATTTGCAGAGAGAATTTGAGAAAGAAGAAGAAGGAGAGAAAGAATGAAAGAATTCTCATTAACCGTTATGAATACTGAATAATTTACACATGATATACTTTGTATAACTCAATGAGTGCACACTGGAGGAGAACCAATGCACCATAGTGGCGGTCTAGAGTGATCTGCACACACACCAACAGTTATGGGAGTGAACTGCCACCTAGTCAAGTCTCTTAGGCAGTTACATGAGTGAACTGCTACCTAGTTGAGTTAACTAGTCAACTAGTCTTCAGTTAACTGACTGGACAAAGAGTAGTGAGGAGTTAACTTAGGGAATCAAGGGTAATGCGATAGTCTGGTGATGATCCCAAGGCAAGTGCACATTATTTGGTGATGATCCCAATGTTGCATGGTGACAAAACCAATGCAACATATAAACTCAACTCAACTAGTCAAACTGAAGTGTCAACTGAAGGAGAATATTCTCCAGGTGGAATATTATCCCCTAAAATATAGGAGACTAGATAATGACCAATTAAGACTAATAAACAAGGAAAAACCTTAGGAAAAATAAATCCTAGGTGTGTGTGAAATAACTCCAACACTTACCACTCATTGTTATGGCATGGAGTGGTGCAACTATTGCTGAAATTGAAGCTATGAACTTATGCAAGTATTTTTCTTCCCCAAAAAAACTCCTAAATTCAGTCACATTTGTAGGAACAAGCCATTTCATGATCGCCTCCATATTTGCGAGATCTATGTTGATCTCCCTTGCATCGATCACATACCCCAAATACACCAAACACTATTAAGAAAACTCACATTTCTTGATATTGGCCAGTTGCTGGTGCTTTTTTAGAGTCTCTAACACCTGCATACAATGTGACGTGTGATCCTCATAGGTAGCACTATAAACCAATATATCATCTAAATAGACAATAACAAATGAATCTAGATAAGGACGTAAAACATCATTCATTATTCTCATAAGTGTAGCCGATGCGTTGCATAAACCAAATGAAATAACCAACCACTCATACAAACCTTGCCTTTTCTTGAAGGAAATATTACAGGGATCTTCTTCTTCGACTCATACCTGGTGATATCCTAATTTAAAATATAGCTTAGTGAAGTACTTGGCATGTTGCATCCGGTCCAACAGATCATCTATCCTTGGTAGAGGGTATCGATTCTTCAACGTAATCTTGTTCAATGCCCTGTAATCGATACAAATTCTCCAAGTCCCGTACTTCTTGGGCACAATTATGATGGGTGACCCACAACATGAGGTACTTGGCTGAATCACACCCTACTCCAACAATTTCTACAATTTCTTCTTCACTTCGTTCGCTTCTAGAAAATACTGGTTATACGACCCAATATTTGGCAATGGGGAGTTTGGAAATAAATGTATTTCATGCTCCACGTCCCTCTTGGGTTGTATCCCTTTAGGTTCCTTGAAAAATCCTATGTATTCCTATAGAAACTCCTCCAATTGATGTTTCTTTTCAGGTATTCCTTCAGTCTCATTGACTCATCATCAGATTGATTTTCTCGTAAGAAAATCAAAACATATTTATTACTAGAACTAATAAACTTATTGGCTTGGTTGGAACTTACCACTGAGATATTTGACTTTCCTTTTATGTGTGTTAATGATGTAGGACTTCCCTTTCTTGATCAATCAGTACTAGTTGTCTCTTCGAATGAAGATTGCATCCCTCATATACATGTAGGGGCTTCCAAACACTACTCCACATATGTCAAGGGGTACTACGTCTAATTCCACTTCATCAATAAAATCAACACTTATAGCAAATTTAATATTACACTGTTTTGTTACCTTCATCTCTACATCCTTGGTTACCCAACCCAATGGATAGGGGCTAGGATGATCACAAACCTCCAATCCAAGCTTGATGACCAGATCTACTTCTATGATATTAGCTTGTGAACTAGATTCGAACAGAGCATCTATCTTGGTATTCTTGACCTAAATCTTGACATGGAAGAGCTTGGTCATCTTCTTCTCTTCTTGGTGATGAAGGATACTTAGAGTCACCTCCTTTTGCACATATGTGCAGACAATATTTTCATCTACATATGAGCTACTTTCAACATGATTGCTCGAAGTTGTGGCTAGAATGTGTTTTTTCTTTCCATCCTTCTTGTGGTTCTTTGGGTTCAACTTTGAATGTAGTTTCCAACATTTTTCCTTGGTATGGCCATCAATGTTGCAATGATTGCAATGGTTGTTGGGATATTTTCACAGATTTATAGTGGTTATTGTCTTATTATATTTTTCCCCTTTCCACTTCTTCTTCCCCTCCTTGGAATCTTCCTGGTGCTCTTTTTGCTTCAAACCACTTGGTTGCCCTTATTTTGGCCTATGTTTTCTAGGTATTGTGCCTGTACACATGCCTCATTCACTGTATTTGTCTTAAAGAGAATCACTTTCTTTCATAGATGACTATGTAAACCCCCCAAATACTTGAGGAGTACATCTGGGTTCTTGGGAGAGATACCCAACATGATGACCATCTTTTCTAAACACAGTGGTGTACTCATGTACACTCTGCCCTTGCCTTTTCTTGAAGTAGTGCCATTGGATCCATTGGTCGTCTACATACCTGATAGGGTAGAATTGGGAATTGAAGAGGGTTTTGAAGTCCTCCCACCTATTTATTGGCGGATCACCTAGGAAAGTGGCCGAGATGGGCCGTACAACAACAACCAAAGAGGACCAAACTAGGTCGTATCGTTTGGGTCGAGGAATTCCAACTCAAGACTGTAAGAAATTATCATTTTTTGTTGTTGTAATCATTTTTCTCTGAAGCCAATAAAATCCCTCTTTGTTGGTTTTCCCCACACTAGGGTTTCTAGGGTAAAAACTGTGCAAAATTTTCATGTGCATGGTTTCTTATTTCTACTGTGCATTGTGTTAAAACTCAGTTGTATTTTCTATGCATAATTTTCATATTTAGAATATCATAGTTGTATTAAGTCTAGGCATTAAAATTATTGGCATATTAAATCTACTTCTTGGGTTTTAGAAAGTTTAACATGGTATCAGAGATTAGCCTTTGAATACATGAAAACCAAGTGTGTTTCCAAGTATAAACCAGAAATTTCTTGCAGCTGAGAAGGTGGAGTAACCAAGAGGTCAAGTGAGCTAGGGATTCAGTGAAATGGAAAATGCAAGGTTGATATTTGAAGACAGACTTGAGGGTGCTTCCAAATTTAGTCCATGGAGAGAGAACATATCTCTAGTGCTAGACAAATAGGGGTTGTGGGATTTTTTTGAAGGAACCCCATTACCCCCAACTAAATACAACACAATAGGGTGAAGGACAACATAATACCTCACCTGTCAGGAAAGAAGACAACCAAGGAGATGTGGGAATCGCTGACCAAGTTGTACTAGTCTAAAAACCAGAGCAGAAAGATGATGCTTAGAGAGAAACTCAAGAGCACCAAGATGTCTAGGGGAGACACTGTTGCCTCCTACCTCACGAAATTAACTCAGATTCAAGATGAGTTCGAAGCAGTAGGGGAAGTCATGGATGAAACTGATTTGGTGAGGATATCCTTGAATGGATTCAACAAGTAGTGGGACATGTTTTTTCGAGGAGTAGTGGCATGGGAGAAAATTCCCAACTGGGAGAGGCTGTGGGATGAATTTACTCAGGAGGAGATGCGATTTGGGTCCTCACATGCAGACCAACCAAAGGTAGAAGAGGAGGATAATATTTCCCTATTAGGCAAGGGAAAATTCAAAATGAAAAAGGGGTCCAGTTGGGGTCATATTTCAAAGGGAGAGAAGAAGAAGGAAAATGCTTTGCTTGTCACAAACTAGGGCACTATGGAAGCCATTGCACAAGCAAGAATAAGGGTAACAAGAAGTCATAAATGGAAACTTCAGCTTCAACATAAGTAGATGATTTTGCAACCAAATTTGAGAATGAGTTTTAACTCATTGCATGTCTTTCAAGCTCAACCAACACTGGTGTGTGGTATATTGACAATGGTTCCTCTAGTCATATGATTGGAGTGTGTGACTACTGTTCCAGTATGAAGGAGGAGGAGATGTAACTATATATTAAGATGGGAAATAATGCCAAGTGTTGGGAAACATGCCATGGGACAGTCACATTTTAGAGGGAGACCGAGAAGCCACTGATGGTGGAAGACGTGTTGGATGTTCCAAGGTTGACTAAAAATATGATTTTAGTTTCAACCTTAGAGGGCAGGGGTTACGTGGTCACATTCCAATCTGGGAGAGTGTACATTCATCCGAAGGACTCCAAGACAACATAAGTAATTGGAGTCAGGAGAGAGAATCTATATACGCTTCCATTCAAGCCAGCCTGAGCATTGATGAGTAGCTGTTGTGACATGCCCGAGTTATGACATAGGAGGATGGCACATTTGCATCATGGAACACTCAATGTGCACAAGGGTATAGTGACAAGCATTCCAGATTTCAACACTAAACATCATGATGTATGCAAAGGGTGTGCATTGGGGAAGTATACCAAAACAACTTTCCCAAGCAGTGACATGAGGTCAAGGGGCATTCTAGACTTGATACACGTAGATGTATGTGGGCCCATGTCTTTATTATCCTTGAATAGGTACAAGTATTATGTCACCTTCATAGATGACCATTCCAGGAAGACCTAGATATACTTCATCAAGACCAAGGATGAGGTCTTTAGTAGGTTCCAAGAGTTCAAAGCTCTTGTTGACAACTAGATAGGAAGAAATATCAAGACACTTAGATCCGAAAATGGAGGATAATACACCTCAAAGGACTTCGATAAATTTTGTGGAGGTGCTGGGATAAACAGGGAGTGGATGGTTCCATACACCCCTTTGTAGAATGAGGTAGCGAAAAGGAAGAATAGGGCCATAGTAGGGGTTGCAGAAGAAATTCTATATGATCATGATCTTCCTAGGTTCTTATGGGAATATGTTTGCAACTTTGCAGTCTACATACAAAACAAGTGTCCTTACAGGGTGTTGGGGAGAAAGAATCCTAAGGAGGTATTTAGAGAGAAGAAACCAAAGGTTCAACACTTCCATATATTTGGATTCCTAGTGTACTATCACATCCCTTCATAGAAGAGGACGAAGCTCAAGGCCACTGTTGAGAAGGGGATATTCATTGGATACATTGAAATTTATAAGGCATACCGAGTCTACATTCCAACATTAAGAAATACAATTGTCAGAAGAGATGTGAATTTCGAGGAGGATAGAGCCCTTAGGAAGGCACATGATACTATTTCAACAAAAGCAGGGGATCAAGAGCTTGAGACTCAAAAGGATGAGGACACAAGTTACATGCATTGGTACATGTACATGTGTTTTTAGACTTTAGAGCAAGATGATGAGGAAGAGGATCCTTTGGTACATGACACTCCTTCCTCTTCAAGGAGGAGGAATACTAGATGGGATGAAAATACTTTGAGAGAGACTCAGGAATACGTGGGTGCTCCTAGAAGTTATGTCAGGGTGAGTAAAGCACCACAAATATTTTTCAGTTACATGGATTTGATGATTAGAAAACCACAAAATTTTTCCAGTTACTTGGCATGCTTAGCTAGTCCAATAGATCGTTGATCCTTGGCAGAGGGTAATGATTATTCAATGTTTCTTTGTTCAATGCCTTGTAATTGATACACATTCTCCAAGTCCCATCCTTCTTGGGCACAATTTTGATGGGTGACCCACAAGGTGAGGTACTTTCTCGAGTCACACCCTGCTCCAACAACTACTAGAACTACTTATTCACTTCATTCACTTATAGAAAAAACTGTCTATACATCCCAATGTTTGGCAATGGGGAGTCTCACAATAATTGTATTTCATGCTCTACATACCTCTTGGGTGGTATCCCTTTAGGATCATTGAACACTTCTATGTATTCATGTAGCAACTCCTCCAATTGATGTTTTTGTTCTTCAGTACACCCCTCCATGGATGCCTTCACTATCATTGACACATCATTAGAGTGATTTTATCTTAATAAAAGAAAAAACATATTTCTTACTAGAACTAATAAACTTATTGGCTTGGTTGGAACTTAACAGTGAGATCTTTGATTTTCCTTTATGTGCATGAATGATGTAGGAATTCCCATCCTTGATTAGTCGATACAAGTTGTCTCTCCACATGAATATTTCATCCCTCATATACATGTAGGGGCTTCCAAACATTACTCCACATACATCAAGGGGTACTACATCTAATCCCACTTCATCAATAAAATCAACAGTTGTAGAAAATTTAATCTTACACTGTTTTGTTACCTTTATCTCTGCATCCTTGTTTACCCAACCCAATGGATAAGGGATAAGATGATTGTGAACCTCCAATCCAATATTGATGACAATATCCTTTTCTATGATATTATCCTGTGAACTAGAGTCGAACAAAGAATTTATCTTGGCCTTCTTGACCTGAATCTTGATGTGGAAAATCTTAGTCATATCCTTCTCTTCTTGGTGATAAAGGCTACTCAAAGTCACCTCCTTCTGTAGATATGTGCAAACAAAATTTTCATCCACATCCAAGCTAATTTCAACCCGATTGCTCGAATATGTGGCTAGAAGGTTCTTTTTCTTTCTGTCCTTCTTGTTGTTCTTCGGGTTCAATTCTGGATGTAGTTTTCAACATTTTTCCTTGGTGTAGCCATCAATGTTTCAATGATTGCAATGGTTGTTGGGATATTTGCACCGATCTCTAGTGGCTTATATCTTCTTATATTCCCCACTTTCCACTTCTTCTTCCCCTCCTTAGAAGCTTCCTGGTGCTCTTTATGCTTTGAACCACTTGGTTTCCCTTCTTTTGGTCTATGTTTTCCAGGTATTGTGCCTATACACATGCCTCATCCACTATCCTTGGCTTGAAGAGAATCACCTTATTTTGTAGATGAATGTGTAAACCCCCCAGATACTTGAGCAGTACATATGGGTTCTTGGAAGAGATACCCAACATGATGACCATCTTTCTGAACTAAGTGGTGTACTTCTACACACTCTACCCTTGTCTTTCCCTGAAGTAGTGCCAACGGATCCATCAGTCCTCTACATACTTGATATGGTAGAATTGGGACTTGATGAGGGTTTTGAAGTCCTCTCACCTAGTTATTGGTGGATCACCCTCCAACCTAAGTGTTTCTATGTGGATTTCCCACCAGGTTAAATCATGGCCCTCTAACTTCAATCTAGCGAATGGAATATTTTTCCCTTCATCTATATGGTGAACTCTAAAATAAACTTCTAGTTGTTGCAACCAATGATTCAGTTTTAATGCATTGATCTCACCTTAGTATGGATTTATGTCCACTTTTTCTTCCATATTGAATAGGGATTGTGAAGGGTTAACGAAACTCAAACTTGATTGCTCTTTCTTAGATTCTTTCTGCAACTCCTTTCTTGATTCTTTATGATCTCCCGATTTCCCTCTTATCCAATCTATGAGTTAGAGCCTCCATCATCTCCGAATGGTCTAAGATTGTTTTCTAGAGTAGCCATGTGGAGGTTCATGTTTCGATCGATGCTGGAAACTTGCGTTTCCAACCAATCAAATCTCTCGTCTACTGGATCTCCAGGGTTATTATGAACATATTCGTCCACCGTGGCTAGGGTTTTTTTGACTTTTCTTTAAGTCAATTCCTAGATCATGCAAATTCCCACAAATACACAAAAGAAAAAACTACTCTGATACCAATAAGATATGTAAAATGTCATGGATATTCCATTAGAATAGTTCATCACAATAGATCTAATAAAATACTGAAATCTTTACTATTAAGGTTAATTTTCCTTTAGATCTCCAAAATATTTAGTTGTTGATTTTCTGCTTATGCATGAAATAGATAAAATATGGAAAATAGAGAACAATAAAACACAGTCATACCATCTACAAAATAAACACAATATATGACCTGGGAAACCTAATACAGTAGAAAACCCAACTAGAAGGTGAGGCTGCTTTGCTCTCTTTTCTCTAGTATAGAAATGATGCAAGTACAAAGAAAGAGGCACTTTCCAAGGAGTTTCCTTTGACCTGTGGCCTGCATGGATGCTACATAATCTCTCCTCCTTTTTTATTCTCATTGAATACCACTTTCATATGTTATGCTCAACTATGGAACAAGATGCAATGCAAAGGAATGGAACCCCTTCTCCTCCTAGCGGCCCAATATTTAACATAGTCCGATAGCCATCTAGGGTTAGAGTTTTGACTTCCTCAAACTTCAATTGTGATAATATTTCATACCTTCTAGAATAGTCTTGAAATTTCTCATGTGGCTAGCCCCATATGCATGAGTAATGGGGGTTGATGTGGCATCATCTCATACTATGGTGGTCAACATGATAGGTCAACTTGCGGGAGGCATAACTTTTGCATATGAGCTCACACATGGTTTGCATCGTTGCGGTCTCAGAGTGTAGAATAATGTTAGGGGATCCTGGATATGTTGGGAATGCTTAATCCTAAAAATTATTGTTTGATACCTCAAAATGGCCCTGGAAGGTTCCAAAACTCAATTTTCCAAACTAGGACCTGCCCCTAAAATGGCCCTACAAGCTGATTCCTCCAATTTTTTCCACTCTGGAAGGATCGATATAGATGATAAATAATATAATGATCCAATTCGGATCATTGATGTGCATATTTGTCTCGCCAGATTTTCATCGATGGGTCTTTTTGATTTTTGTTCTAATGCCACCAAGTTTTTGCAATGAGCGCTTTTCCCATTATTAAAGGGTCTTTGATTTCTAGTCCTCCAACATACTTTGGTAGACAAATTGAATCCCAAGAAACCAAATCCCATTTACACTCTTTGATATGCCCCCTCATAGGAAATCCCTCTGAAGGGATCATATGGATTTGAGCACTTTAGTAGGGGCAATGAGGATTGGGAAAAGGTAAAGATGCATCAATTGAAGAACCGATTGGAGCAGGGTAATTTTTTCTAGGGGAGTTAGAGAATGAAACATCCAATTGGACAATTTACTTTCCATATTAGCAAGGATATATTCCCAAGAGGCATTACAAAGAGAATTATTAAGGAGAGGGGCTCCTAAATATTTGGATGGAAGCGATCCCATTCGGTAACCAAGGAGAAGAGAAATATGATGCTGAATGACCAAGGGAATATTGAATAAGAAGATGAGAGACTTGTTCTGGTTTAAGAGGGTACTAGAGGATAACATGAATCATTCAATGATCTTCTTGAATGATCCGTAGGATCTTTTAATGACTTATGGTTGAGTTTTAATTTTGCATGCATTAATTAACCAATTGAGAAACTTAGTGAAATAATGAGGAAAGAAGAGGAATTATGACAGCCATATACACATATGCAGATCTGAAATGAAATAATAGACAACAAACCATAACACGCAGATTGATAATGGAGTTCGACACAACTTTGCCTACGTCTCCGGGCCTTTATCTCTGTGGGGGAGGCTTCTTTATTTCTGTTCAAAATCTCAAAAGTAAATCACTGCAATGCCAAATGGCTACAAGACTGATCTGGTCATGTTCTTCCAAATCTCTAGAACCATGCAAAGAAAACGACACGCAAAACGGACGTCCGGAGCTCCCAGAAATGGTCCGACAATGTCTGCTCCTCAAAAGCTTCTCTGCATCAAAATGGATTTTTCTTGGTTTCTATTCCATATAACTCTATTCTGACTGCTCCTATGGCTTCAGAGCGTCCAAAAACCCCTATCTGGGCTCTTTCGGCACCTCAATCGGTCGAAAAACGAAGAAGTTATGCCTCCCAGAAGTTTTTCCCTTCAAGCTTGCTGTCACTGGTTCTACAAAACGCACCCTCCTTCATTGAACCTGGCTCACACGCAATATATAGCGTGGAAACCCAGCACACGCGTGGAACCGAATAACTGTGCAAACTGTAGGACGGTTAGGGTTCCTCCAGCCCCTAACCGCCTAGCACTCGGGCACATGGGTCCATGTGACCATGCGCATTTCCAAAAAGGGCTCCGTCCCAAGCAAATAGAAATGCAACATGTGGCGGGTCATTTTACACAACCGTTGAAACCAACACCAGACTCCCACTCTAAAATTTAAGGTCATATGGCGCACATACAACCGTGGCCATTCCCGTTTGAAATCCAAACTTGTGCGCTTCGTACACATCTCAGTCACATGGCATAATATATAAAACTGTGGGCCTTGTAATTTGTTTGAACATGTAAATACCGCGCGCGCACACCATGCAATATGGCTGTGGTCATATATGAAAATAGCACGCGACCAAGGGCTGGGGCTAAGCCCCGGCCCAGTCGCGGCCCAAACCATATCTACAATCAAATTTAAATATAATGGGGACCACATATATAATAAGCAACAATCAGTGGTGTATTGGTCGATGGACTTTGTTAAAGCTTAGCCGGTGGGGGAGGTCCAGGGGTCGAACCCCACGGACTCCACTAAAATTTTAATAAACAAACCATATAGACCAATACCGGGGTGCCACGTGGCAGTCCACGATTGGGCCACGTGGCACCTAATCATTTGACCAGAAAACTGCCACGTGTCGACATCTGATTCGACAACTGTCAACCAAAAAATGCTTGCCACGTCACTTATGTACGGTCACCACATCAACATGTACGAACTCTGCCACGTCAACATACGAACTCTACCACGTCAGCCTGTACGGACTGCCCAGTTAACATCCGTTTTTTGCCTGTTTGACTTTTCGGACATAATGCGAT
>SNQJ01S0073282.1:20020-37720 GCA_010110895.2 Picea sitchensis | reverse complement strand
GACGAAGGGTAATGACCAAGTATTCTTTCTCATGGGGCAGCAAAATAGAAAAGTAGACATTCACAATGCTTTGTCAAAACAAATAAGATAGTTGAACAAGTTATCCACAAAAAACAAATATAATTCATTTTGGACAAAGCCCACAATGGTTAAAAAAAAAAGATAGCAATTTAAAGGTTATTACTTCATGGGTACTGATATACCGAGTAAGTTATAAAGCGAACAAACTCAATATTTCAACAGGAGGTTTATTTTTTTCAGTGAGGCAGAATTCCAACTTGATCCACTCATTTTTTTATTCTTAAAATGGATCAAAACACTTAAAAGCCAACTTGATCCACTCATTTTTTATTCTTAAAATGGACCAAAACCCATAAAAGCAAAGTTCAATGATCAAATTTCAGATAATTCAAAACCCATAAAAGCAAAGTTCAATGATCAAATTTCAGATAATTCAAGTGGAACTATAACTTCCCACAAAATTTCTATCAAATTTGGGGAATTTTTTTGATGGATAAATAGTCTAACTTGTCTAATTTTTAACCTCTTAATTTACTCCAATGCTCCAACGATAAACAAGCTCAAGCTCCAATGATAACATCTATAATCCAATTATGGCTCCGATTCCACCCTTAGCTGCTATGATCACAACATTCAATGATCAAATTTCAGATAATTCAAGTGGAACTATAACTTCCCACAAAATTTCTATCAAATTTGGGGAATTTTTTTGATGGATAAATAGTCTAACTTGTCTAATTTTTAACCTCTTAATTTACTCCAATGCTCCAACGATAAACAAGCTCAAGCTCCAATGATAACATCTATAATCCAATTATGGCTCCGATTCCACCCTTAGCTGCTATGATCACAACATCCTCAACGGGAGCTTTGACGGACCTCGATGACTTGTTTTAATGATTATAATAAATATTTAAATTGATTAACCATTTATTTAAATAACGATGGTTGTCCGTATTCTGTGATACAATATACACCCAAAGCCACATGTCCCAGGAGTCTCAGTCCTGCTCAGGCCGAAAATTGGGCGGTTTATGTAAATAAAAAGCAAAATGACAACATAATCACCACAATGTCAAAAAATTGCCCTTTACTGGACGTTTAAGCACAAGCCCAGCAGCTGCTAGGCATGCAGGACTTGCAAGTGAACCTCGCCAAACTACCTAACACATTGAACAGACAATAGAAAGTATCAAAATACACTCTACAAGGGTGTTAGTCGGCATCCTACCAGCTTAAGAAACCCCAAAAGATTAATTATAGATTAGCTTAATTCCGTTGCTGCCATTTCTTTAAAATTTGGACACACCTATTTTAGACCACTACCTTTAGTAAAACCTACAAAAAATCACAACATTCTCATTAAACCCTAGCCAGCAAATTCAAGATGACATTAAATAGGCTAAAGTAAATGAGAACACCTAATTTCCTTGGATATTGGGCCCTAAAAATAGCGCATTCAAACAATTGACACCGATATTTCCTCATAATATGCTAATTGCAGCAACTGTGCTTCAATTTCTGACAAATCTCCACAATTAAATTTTGAGCTTAAAATTTGTGAATGGAAATCACTGAGAACCTCCAATGCCAACAAGATCATAGGCTCTTTCTCAAGTGATTTCACTCCTAAAAATTTAGATCAAAATAATAATGCACTAAAAAACTTGTGGCCGCTACCAAAAAAACCCAAAGATATAAAAAAAAAAAAAATAAGCTACCAAAACCCAAAGATATAAAAAAAATAAACCACCTCAAAAATGAACTGTGGGCCACCAAAAAAGCCCAAAGATACTAAAATATAAACCAGCAAAAATGAACTGTGGGCCCAAACTAATTGCTGTACAGGTGAGAATGTGGGTGTAAGTAACATAAATGGTAGGCCCCTCGAAGGCTTTTATGCTTGATTTTCGGAGCAGTTAAAATATGTACTCTATAGCTAATCCATTTTCAGAGATTTTCTAATAAGTTGGAATAAGCTCCGAGCTGTAAAGGAAAACAGAACAATTAAATCTCCCCCACTCAAAAACAACAATATGTACATCACGATTTTTCCATGATAGATATCAAAGATTTGTTTATCATTTATAAACTACAAATAATCTGATACGATCAAAAAAATTAACACCCCCCGAGACAGCCTGTCATGCTGAACAAAAGCTTAACAAAGTTTGCCATTTGCTTTAATGAAGAATTTTTTCCAGAAATGATCTCTCTATGCAAAAGCAAAATGTTTGATATGACTTATGCAAAAGCACGCCAAAACAGTTCAGCTTAGTTGATAATACATTAGACAGCTTCCAAAGCCTGTAAGACATCACTTTCTATGTCGTCGAAAGCTTCAACTCCACAGCTAAATCGAACTAAATTGTCCTTGATACCAAGACGAGCTCTCTCTTCAGAGCTCTGATCCCTGTTCAGTGAATTTACCAAAATTAGTAAGCTAAAGCAAATCCCATTATAAAGTGGCAACCTTTAAATGTGAGCAGTTAAGCAATTTCTTTTTGAAAAGACTAGGAAATGTGTGTCAGCCAGAACAGAGAATGGCATTTTTTCAAGCCAATCAGATAAATAATCCACCATGAGTAAAAAACAGAACATAGCAGAATAAATAACATAAAGAACATGATACTCTGTGCTGCATTATGGTTGTGCAAACAAACTCAGACAGAACAATTGTATTCACTGTTAAGGCATATGAACATACCAGTAGGAAATAATGGTAGGCTGCTCGACAAGGCTTTCACAACCTCCTAGAGAGGGGGCAATGTAAGGAATTTTTAATGAATCAAAAACGGACGAGGCCTGTAAGTCTCCAAATAATCTGCCATACAATAGTCATACATATAGTGAAAATCCTTTTCCAAAAGAGCGAGTGACAATTTACATCATATATCCAAAAATGACATGAAAAAACATTTTACCTCAAAACTGACCACACCACCAAATCCGCTCATTTGTCGCTTGGCAATGTGATGCTCTGGATGACTTTCAAGGCCAGGATAATGCACACAAGAAACCTGAGCACCACAGAAAGCATATTGCAGTAAACTACATTTTCTGCTAAGTGCTAATTTGTTTGTCAAGTCCTGAGATTACTTAGGAATCATGATGATAATCAATATCGTATATTGCATGTTAGGATTAAAGAAAAGTGAATCCCTAAGTTAAGTATCCTTGGCCTTGTTAGGGGTAAAAATACTAGTTCATCAGACAATGGGAAAGAATATTAAAAGTTGTTTGCAGTAAAGATTTGTGCCTGGAATACTCCCGGATTCAGAAAACCTGGTCAGAGATAACCTTTGCAGAAAATACTAGTCTTTCTGCATGCTTAAAGAGGCACCTTAGTACATTTACCACTTGGTCCTTTAACAACCATAAGAATTCTCTCTTTTTGCCTCTCCAATGGCCCATTTTTTTAAGTTAGTGGTTCTCCACAGCCAAGCACCCTAAACAGCTATCTAACTTAATCGTGAAGTAAAACTGTTTAGATCAATATAAATTTCAAATTTCAACTGATCAATATTACATTGCAGAAAATACAAGTCCTTCTGCATGCTTAAAGAGGCACCTCAGTAGTCATCTACCACTTGGTCCCTGAATAACCTTAGGAATTTTCTCTCTTTTCACCTCTCTATTGGCCCATTTGTTTGAGTTAGGAGTTCTCCACGGCCAAGCACCCTAAACAGCTATCTAACTTAATCGTGAAGTAAAACTGTTTATAGATCAATACAAATTTCAAGTTTCAACTGATCAATATTATTATGCTAACATTATGTTACCATGCTATGAATGCTGAAGAAAATCGATGCCACATGTCACATGTCACTAGTCTCTCTCAGGAGACAATTTTACTGTATGACATTAGGAGGGTACTTTGACTTATTTTCTCTTTTTCCAGCTTCTTATGCAGGATAAAATTCTTAGTATCATGCAATCATACAAATTTGCTTTCATGTCTTTGTAATCATCATCTTGTTGATAATTCATATGCTCCTCGTGGCGGTAAAAATTAAAGAGAACCACTTCCTTCTAGTTGGAAAAATGCAATTTGTTAGATTGCTTGGGCTGCAACCTTCTAAAGCGCTTTGTCCATGTCTTCCCATCACATCATTGCATTTCATTAATAGTCTTTATCACTAAGTATATGTGGTTCACTGAAACTTTATATCTTCAAATGTGCAATGTTCAAGTCTTGACATCACGTATAAAAAATCGTCATGATATTGAAGCAAACCTCTTGGTCACTTCACCTAAGCATCCATAATAACAAGTACGAATCCATATATTCCACAAGGGATAAATAAATAATATTTATTATTCATCTGCCATATCTTGAGATACAAAGATGTGCATATAAATAATATTATAGGGGTGATAAGTCATGTCCTTGGTAAAAGGGCATAACTTATCATTATTACATAACTTATCATCATTATATATCACATAATGATTATCTTATGACTATTATTACATGATATTTATTTATTACATTATGATAATAAATGTAATATACTTTGGGTATATTACAAGTCTCTCCTTCCTCTTAAACATGCTTTGTCCTCAAAACATAGGTAATCAGAAACTTCTCCTCATTAAAATGAACAACCTTCTGTAATTATCATCGATTAGATAAGGTTGAGAACACAGATATGATCGCTCAAATCCTTGAAACATTATTGGTAAATTGATATGTTGGAATTTTCTAGAACCTAGCTTCCATTGTTAATTCCAAGTAAAAAACAAATTTATCGACCATAATACAGTTTTAGATTCTCAATATCGGGGCTGGAAAGCATTAAAACAAAAATGAAACCACATACATTGCACAATAGATATTTGGGTAAATAACCCCTCG
Organism: Picea sitchensis; assembly: GCA_010110895.2. Taxonomy (NCBI): domain Eukaryota; kingdom Viridiplantae; phylum Streptophyta; class Pinopsida; order Pinales; family Pinaceae; genus Picea; species Picea sitchensis. The sequence continues at coordinate 32,841 of SNQJ01S0073282.1, read as the reverse complement.
AAAAACCCTCATGGGAAAACCACTATGGTTTGATTTTATTGCTAAAAATCATGGGTTCTCCTCATTCCTCGATAATGGGCCTATCGGGGAGAAATGCAATGCTGCAACAAATAGCCTAACCTAATTTGTTGTTATCTCTCTTGTTGCCCTTCACACTTCCTCAACCTTGCCCACTCAAACACAAGTACATGAGCAAGAATCCTCTGCTCCTATGCATCATTGTGTGCCTCTCACTCTCACTTAGATCTTCTTTTATAATCTCCTAATGAGTAAGACCCTAACCCAGATCTCCAACGGTCAAGATTAGATCTCGATTCAAGGATCAACAACCTATGGACTTAATCTTTCGTTGAGATGGACTTAAATCACTTAAGTCACTAAACTTTATGAGCCACCTTAGTCATTAAAAATCCATCCTAGAGGTTACAAAGACGACTTCCACGTGCTAGATGCGAGCCAATGTGGAAGTACCCGTCCGAAGCAATTCCCCAAAAGCTAACACAAGAAAGGATCAATCCATCCAAGGTGGATTCTTTCTCTAACTCTCTAATGATAAGATTATGGATTCAATATTCTTTGTCATTGATTTTGAGGCACATAGATCTTCGGATGGTTCGATATGAAAGTTCACCATTGACTCTTGATAGGTACCTTTAGATATGGGTATGTTGATTCTAGAATGCTATGGCTTCTATGATTTGGGTGTCCTTAATCTTTTTTGTGATTTACTTGAGTCGACATGTTAATATGTGATACTTTTGTATTCACCGATGCATCAATAACTTTATCAATGGTGATTGATGGAACTTCAACTATCACTAGATATGTAGACGTTACTTTATCATTGAATTGTTTCTTGAACTCAACTTTTGGAAACACTTCCATTGATAAGACTTCATTAGTAATGACACTTTGAATTTTAATTTCGATCCCATCTGTTGAGGTCTCTTTACCTTCAATTTCAACTTTTGGAAACTCTTACACTGATACAGCTTCATTGATAACAACATTAGGTTTGTCCACGTTGATTGCATAAATGTTAGTACCCTTATCCATGCTTTGTATTTTTTGTTGTGTCATATTCTCATTCTTCAACTTCTTCATTCACGTAAGTAGTTCACACTTCAAATGAGAAATTTCACTGCCTTTGAATGATAGTTTCACCATATTTAGATTCTTTTGTGAGTGCTTTTATATTGTTATTTTGTTGTTGCAACTCTTTTATCTATTATTGAAATTTGTGAATTTCTATATCTTGCTTCTCTAATTCCCTTCGAGTGTGCATAATTTCTTCTTCTTTGATGATAAGGGTTTTGTTTAAATCTCTAATTTTCCATTCTAAATCATCATAACCTTGTTGCTATTATCTCTTGTCCCCTTGGATTGTAGTATTTTCTTATGATCTATATCTTGAAACATTTAAAAGTTTTTTGAATGTGTCCCAATCTATAGCTAGCCCCTGAGATTTGGAGTTCACCATAAAAACCAATCAAAGGCCAATTTATCCAAGTGCATTGATCCAAAGCTAATTTTGTCTTCCCCATCGAGTATGTTATAATAATCGAAATAAATTTAGACTTTATTAATCCATCTTGTGCCTTCCCAATAATCCTCATCACAAACTTGTACTGTCATTTTTCTCGCACTTTGATGATTAGAGCAAGAGTTTTTACCCTTGGCCCGAATGATATCAACTCAACAAATTGGTTTGTCATTATTAGTCAATATTCAAACCGTATTTCTCAAATCGGTTCTATGGACTAATTTATAATCAACCTGTGAAACCAAACTGATCGGTCCATGCCTACTCGACCGATTAGATTCCAAACCCACACTAGGGTAATGGTAATTCTCCTTTATCTCTTTCATTATATCATATTCTTTTAATTTAAATTTTTAAATATCTACTACTAATTGTTTTAGGATGTTTGAGGAGTGGTGGTCTCCAAACCCCATTGGACTTCATGAGAAATCCAGGAATTTTAGGTCCCATTCAAAATTCAGGAATTTAATTCATTTGTGAGTTCAAGCTCATGTGATTGGGTAACGCTTCATTGGATTTTATCATATATGAGGGTATGGAACTAGCATTTAACCAAGAGCACCATGCCTCTATGTACCTTGATGTTAGTAACATTGATTGTTGAACTCCTCTAAATGGTCTTAGCAAAAATGTACCCATTTCCACCCAAGTAAAATCACCTCATTTTAAATGTTGCTCTCATCTCATTTTAATGCTTAGAGGGTGACACTAATGATAAGAATCCTAATGTGTCATGATCCTGATGATAATTCTAGTCATTTGTTGTATGTTGATTTTTGGAATATGGAGTCCAATAAAGTCTCAGTTGTTGATGTATCTTTGGTTTCTGTGATGGATTGCACTAGGTGCTATCTTTGGTTATGTATGCACTACTCTGTTATACGAATGAGAACTTCTGTACATTTGTGTATAAATGGTATGGATTTGTAAGGATGCACATGAATATATGTTTTTTCTCAAAACTTGAATATTTTATGTAGTTTTGGTAGATCTCTTTTTCAATTTTTTTGGTCGTTGGTTCATCCTGCTTGTTTCATTCCACTCCGCCTCAGTTGTGGTTTCCACTGATAACATTGTTGTGAAGGTCAAGTTTTGCAATGATATCACAACAAAAGGCACTTTGAGTTGGGGGACAATAAACTAGCACCCAAGTGTTAATGTTTAAGATTTTATTATAGTTCTTTGTATTTCAATAGATAACAATAGTATAAGATAGGATCACCGAGAAATACACAATCACAAGAGTATTACATCACTTATCCCTGAAACCTGGGAGAGAAAACCCTGTAAAACTTCCTTATTATAGATGGCCAATACAATGCCAGAGATAACTCAAAAAAGTACAAAAAACTCCTCTCCCAAAGATGCTACTTTCTCTCCAACTCATACCAAACTTGTCTCTCAAATGAACAAGTGGTGTGTGTCTAAATGAGGCACAAGCCTCCTTATTTATACAAGCATGGTAATGCGGTAGTTGTTCTTTCAATTCGGGTGGTCAATTTTCAACTGGTGGTTTATAACCACCTTTTTAATATATTCTAGGGCCTCTTTAATATATTCCAGGGCCGAATTCTTATTCTTCCCATTATAATTGAAGATTTTGACCAATCTGTAAGGGATTTGGTCCCATAATAGCTCTATTATTGATCAATCCATAATCGGGATTGATCCAATGAATAATATATCAAATAATAATCAATACACTTTACGCTACATTATTTCAACACCCCCAACAAGAAGGCTATTCTTCAAAGCACTGCTTAGAGAGAGTAATCGTGATCATCAACAAGACTGTTGGACAACATCATCAATATCGGCTCCTTTGGAAAAACACCGAATTAACGATCTATAAATCATCTAGTTTTCATCTAACATCACATTCTCAAAGGAATGTAACTATCATTCTCAGAGATCAATATGTGTTAGTATAAAACTAATACATCATTACCACAAAGATCTAGGTTAACCATCATCATAATATCGACTAGGATTTACATCACGTATGTAAAGTCGGAAGCACAAAGGTTCGCTCTGTTGGACATGAAGATGAAAGAGAGATGAACGATCTTGATGGAGTGGATAAGGACTGAAAGAGGATGGACATGGAGGAAGATGGAAGGAGGAAGGAGGATGGAGGAAAGAGAATGAAAGATGGAGTGGAAGGAGGAATGGAGGAGGAAAGTGGAGGACGAAATGGAGGAAGGAAGGAGTGGAATGGAAAGGAAAGGACAGGAAGGAAGGAAGAGTGGATGAGGAAGGATGGAATGGAAAGGAATGGTATGAATAGGACTGGATGAAGGAATGGAGGAGGAATGGAGGATGGACATGGCCGGAGGATGCGGAGGATGGAGGATGGAGGAGGAATGGAGGGAGGAATGGATGGATGGATGGACGGAGGAAGGATGGAAGGAATGGAGGAATGGATGGAGGAAGGATGGAGGATGGATGACGGAATGGATGAAGGAAATGGAATGGATGGAGATGGAATGGACGGATGGAGGATGGATGGAATGGATGGAATGGATGGAATGGATGGAATGGAGGGACGGATGGACGGAGGAAATGGATCGGAGGAATGGACGGATGGACGGAGGGAAGGAGGATGGAATGGAAGGAGGAATGGATGGAGAGTGGAAGGCCCGGATGGAAAGGAAAGGAGGAATGGATGGAGCCGATGGTGGATGGATGGACAGTGGATGGATGGAAAGAGAATGGATGGAGGGATGGAAGGAGGGAATGGAATGGATGGATAATTGAGGATGGATGATGGAATGGAATGGACAGCCGGAAGATGGACGGATCTCTTGGAACACATATTATCTTCCAAGAGAGAGATATGCAAGATATGTATAGAGATGATGCAACAAGATATGTACACAAGAAATAAGAAGAGTTTTGTTACCCTTTAGAAGAAGAAATCTCTTACATCCTACTTAGTCTTCTTTGAGGGTTCCTTTCTAGAATTGTTCTTGTTTCTCCTTCCTTTCTTTAGTTCTGACAATGATTCTGTAGTGACCATACTTTCGACAGCTTGAAGCATCAGACAAAAGTCTCTTCTCTTTGATTTACTCTCCTTGAACCAAACTTCCTTGTTCCCTCTCAAGTTCTTTGAATCTCACTGTGAAGGCTTAATCATCGCATTCTTTGGGGTTTTTGCACCCATCCTTGATTCTTCTTGAGCAATGCGAAGTCCAAAGTTCTTAAAATGTCTGGATACTCTTTCTTTGTGTTCATGCTTTCAAGAAATGCATCCCACGCCTTGGGAAGACCATTGAGTACTATGTTTACTAACCTCTTCTCGAGATGATCTCTTCAATAGCTTGTAGTTGATCTCTTTAACCGAGATTCTCATTAAAATATGATGTTATGCTATCTTCTACTATTCATCTTCATGTCACAGAGCTCATTCTTCGCACTCCATAACTTGTCCAATGTTTCTCGACCGAAGAGATTTGTTGTGGCATCGTACATCTTCTTCGAAGGAGTCAAGATAAATGTAGGGTATCAGGTGGTCTTTATAGATTCCACTATGATACCTATAGCATTGATATCACTATCTTTAAACTTCCATCACCGTAAATCGCCTGCGGGTTCCCTTTCTCTTTTCCCTCTTCAAACTCCTCGGGCTTCAATGATATCCAGCATTTTATTCTTGGTAAGGATGAGGTCAATCCGTGTCTTCCACCCTCGGTTAGGAGGCTGGGCTCCATCTAACTTGTTCTCTCAATTTCAAAGAATAAGTCATGGCGGTTTCTTTGACTTGGTCAACCTCTAGATTTGACTATAAACTCAAACTTCACGTCATGGCTTTCTTAGAGTACCAAGAGATGCGCTTAGGCTAGAGCGCGACTCCATTTATCCTAGATTAGGTCAATCCATCTACTTAAGGTGCCTCAACAAGAGGATTAGGGTTTCCGTGAATCGCCTCCCCGCTAGTAACCCCATGACAAGTTGTTCTAGTTGCTTCCCAGTAACCCTAGCTAGCCTCTAAGTAAAGCTCAATATCCCAGTGGCTATGTTTCCTTCCAGTTTTTATACTGAATAAAGGAGGTGTGGACTCCATAAATCTCGTTAGAATTTGAAAGATTGTGGGTGCTTCGTTACTCATTGACAATACCCTGGTTACCTAAATATAGGCCGGGTTACCTCCAGCACCTTTTAACCTTTGGCGTAGAATCATTCCTAGCAGTCCCTAGGCTAGATAGCTAAAACAAAGGGTAAATGCGACCTTCCCAAGGATAGCGCATCACATAAAGATGATCAAATAGTCCAAACCCTAGCCAAGAGATAGTCCAAGCCAAAACGTAACCTAGGCTGAAGAATGTGACTACAAGCAGTTCTCTCCAAACTCTAATGCGACAAGATCAGAATCCCAGACTAGAATCGGGCTCTGCGAATCACAGATATACCAAATAAGAGACTCCATACCAGGATGGCAGTGGTTCCAGAACTTTACTGGGTCAATTTCTCCCTTCGGGTACCCACCGCTCAAGAGAGACACCAACTCTTCTTGGAGGCTAATAACCCAATAGATATTATCTCTTGAGTTGACAAGTCTCTAGGCTATTAGCCAACTCATTAGGGTTTCTCTTTGTTTTTGGTGTCTTCTATTCTCATAGGGTTCACATGTGAGGTAAATACATAAGCCTACCATATTATCAACACTCTAGGTCAAATAGATCGGCTAACAACTTACTAAGCCATATAGCTTCGCAGCCTACAGTAATACGGCAATGTATTCTGCTTCTGTTGTGCTTAGAGCAATGTTGGATTGTTTCCTATTCTGCCATGCGAGATCATGGTTGATCCTAAACTCAAATGTAAAGATCCCAAGTGCTCTTCCTATCGTAATCAGCTCAAACTTCTAATATGAACTGCTGTACCCACCAATGTGAAATGATGATCTCCATCATAACTGAGACTACAATCTAATCAAAAATTCTTACAGGCTCACCATATGTTTTGGTAAAGCAACTAGGTGAACATGTATCGGTTATACCATAAACTAACTCAAAGTGTTCACAAGAAAACAAATATCTGGCCTGGTGTTCATGTACATCAACATCCAATGATCTCTGCTCTATACAAATATGGAGACATTAATCACCTATTTAAGTATTGACCAGCCTCTCAAATTTCGCTTCCATGGGTGTATTCATGGATCTCAGACTCTTAACATGTCTAATCTCTTCAGATTTCATCAGATACTTCCTTTGGTTATGAAGATCCTCTCTCTGACTCCTTTTCCATACCCTGCACCTAAGAAATAATGCATTAGGTCATGGTCTTTTCATCTCAAATTATGAGATGAAGCCTCTTCTTACATCTGATGAGCTTTTCCACAGAATAAGTCATCCACATACAACAATAATATCATCGACTCATCTTTCATAACCTTGAAGTAAAATCATGCAATTTTTAGTAAAGCCCCAAGCTTGTCGAAACCGCTCTATCTCACAAGGCCCGCTTCCTAGGAGCTCATTTCAACTGCACAGTCTTTCACCAAGTGCACATGAGAGACTCTGTCTCAACTCAAACCTTGAGGTTGCTCTATACACTTCTTCTTCGATAACACATTTAGGAAAGTTGTTTTCACATCCACCGGGTGTAACTTCCACTTCATCTTAGCCTGCAAGGGCTATGATAGTCTCCGATCAAGTGTATTTGGCTACAAGAGTAAATGTCTCTTCATAGTCAATGCCTTCCTTTGAGAAAATCCACTAGCGACAAATCTTTCTTTATACCTCTCAATACTTCCATCAATAGAATGTTTTATTTTGAAGAGCCATTTGGAAGATACCACATCCTTGTTTTTCAGTCCGAACTATTTTCCATACATCGCTCTTTATTAAGGATTGGTATTCTTCTGCCATGGTATCCCATTCTTTTTCTCTCAATGGTTTCTTCAAAGCAAGTAGGCTCTCTAGGAGATCAAACATCAAAGCTTTCATATAACCGAGAATGGCTTAGGTCTCTTCACTGTCTTCTGTTCTTGAACACCATACTCTCTCCATCTTGAATAAGCTCTCCCTTCCCAAGCGTGCTTTATGGGAGATTGACATCCGAGGAGGTTCTTGAAATTCTACTAAGTGTCATGATCTTCTAGAATTTCCCTTCCCCATCTGCCACGAATTTCCCCAATTCTTCTAGAAGCAACAACTCAACCCCTCCCCCTCATTGATTCCGCACTGGGATTATGGGTTCCTCTCTCATATGCTTCTCAAAGTCGCATCTCTCATTTCCTCTCTTTGAGCTGGGCAGACCATCAAAGGTCACATCCCTGATCTCAATGTGATGGTGACCGTATATAAATCCTAAAGGCCTTGAGACCTACAACATCCCACAAATATTCCTTCTTTCTTTCTCCCCGAGGGTTCCAAAATTTTGTTTCTCTTCTTTGTAATATGTATAAATAATAAAGAAAATATTTTGAGATGGCTTTACCGGTTTCCTTTCCTGAACATCTCTTCCGGTCTTGAACCCAAGTGCACTATGGGACAATCGGTTTTGCACACATATACTATTGTCATTGTTGCTTCCTACCATAAGCACATTGGAAGATCTTGATCATGGATCATGGTCTCACTTCTGCCCCATTATCGCTCTGCTCTTCCTTTCACCTACACCATTTTGTCGAGGATTATAGGAGTAGTGAGTTCCCTCTTTGATCCCAACATCTCTTTGCGGTTCACAAACTCTTTTGACATGTATTCTCCATTATCCTGACCTGGTATCTTGATCTTTCTTTCAAAAGTATTCTCTATCAAGGCTTTGAATTCCTTTGAATTTGTTGAACACTTCATCTTTAGATTTCAAAAAAATACACCTAGGTCTTACATGAATAATCACTGGCCACAATGATACATAGTATACATACCCACTAATGGAGGACGGCTGGCATTGGGGCCATCATCCTCCAATGAATGAGTTCTAGGACTCCTCCTACTTTGTTGTCTCTCTTCAAAAGGCAAGGTTCTTGATGTTCTTCCCTCAGGAACATCCATTGCACTAATTTCATGGTCAACCTCGAAGCCTCGTAGCCTCAGGATGTAGCCTTTGTATTGTATGTATGGTAGCCACTTTGTCACGATGTGAGCTAATCTCATGCCAAAGTTCACATGGATTCTCAATGGCGGCCATGGCACTTTCCTCGAAAGGGACCCCTTTAGCTTATACGCTTCATTTCTTTCCAATGATGATTGTTTCATTTATGGTTTCCCCTTTAGCACGTTGCCTTATGCAACCTTCACTATATCTTTTTCTGGGTTATCACCTTTGACCTGAACAAGGTCAACAAACAACAAGCAACAATAATATCCTTTTGATAATATATAAAGAAATAGCACTAACAATCATCATAGTAGCTCTTTAGAGCTATTACTTGTAACTTGTCCAAGCAAAGATTAAAGGTAAGTGAATACAATAATAAATGAGGTCAACACTCATAGTGTTGCATCACATTCCTCCATGGTAACCCTGAACTACCACTACTGCTAAGCCTCTTTGGGACTGAGCCTGGTCCCTGGCAAGAAATGAGTGCTTGTTTCTTCCCAAGTCCTCTTCCACCAAGATGACGAGTGCTTTCTCTAACTGCCTTTTGAAATCGGTGACACACGCGAATCTTGATGGTTGTTAGAGGATAAGCTCTAAGGATCTCAACTTCTTTAATCCATTCATCATTCTTTGACTTACATTTTGATCAAAGGTTAGAATGGGATGGCTCTGCAACACTTGTCAAAATAATGTCATAACAAAGATGCATATCAGAATAATCACACCTCGGGTTGCACTCTCACTGTGTTGGATCTTGAGATCCTTCGATCTATGATAAGAGATCCCTTCTCCCCGCAAATAATTTTTAAAGTTTAACCATTTAAACATATGTGAGTACATACCTCCGATAGCATTTGCGTGTGTGTATTCCATCCGTAGCGTCAGAATTCATTACCAACTCTTAAGAACTTCTAAGTAAGTGACTCAATGTACTACGCACAAGAATCGCAACTCTGATAATTTGAATCGGTTCTCCAGGACTGCAATTGTAATCCCAGATCTTAGGGTTTTATGAGGAAGCCATAATTCTTCGAACTTCAAATTTTGAAATTCCATCCAGGGATGTATGAGTCGAAATGAGCGCAGTGTCGGTGCAGTAATGATTTCTAAAAATCCAACTCTACCCCAAACTTAATCATGGATTGTTGGACCTGGTGGCTTCCGGTTTTCCACAAGTGCTTCCTCGGTTTCTCTGCACTTCCGGTACTGGGTTTCTTTCTGGTTTTCTTGCACTTTGTGAAAACTAGGGTTTCAATTCCCAAAAAATTCATTCACTGAAAAGGTGCAATCAAGGTGCCAAAATGATCCTTTGAGGAGGGCAATAATCTTTCTAGATGGTTTTAGGGCTGTACACCCTCACCAACAAAAAGCCCTAATTTTGTTGTCGTATAGCAACAAAGACGTTTTTCACTTTTCTCTTGTGAAAGATGCTCTCTGCCTTGGCTCCATCTCATGTTAATGTTTAAGCTATTATTAGAGTTCTCGTATTTCAATAGATAACAATAGCATAGGATAGAAACCAATCAGAAATACACAATCACAAGAGACACATCATTTATCCCTCAAACCCTCATGAGAAGAAAACCCAAGAAAACTTCCTATTATAGATGTATTACAATGCTAAGAGATAACTCAAACAAGTACAAAGTCCTCTCCCAAAGATGCTCTCTCTCTCTCTCTCTCTCTCTCTCTCTCTGGCAGCCCAAAACTGTGGGTCTCAAATGAACAAGTGAGTGTGTCTAAGGGAGGCCATTCTCCTTATTTATACAAGTCCTGGCCCGTATGTGAAGTGTCTCTTCACTCGCAATGTTGACTTCTCCAACTGGGTGGTTTCAACCACCTTTAATATATTCTAGGGCCCTTTAATATATTATGGGACCGAATTCTTATTCCTCAGCTTCTATTACAACTACATTTTGACCAATCCGCAAAGGGGATTTGGTCCCTATACAAATACCGACATGATCAAACTTGCCAAATGGACTGCCCAATGAATAATATATCAAATAATAATCAATACACTTTGCGCTATATCATTTCAAACACCAAGCACATACCATATAATGTGTTGTACTGTGATCAACAAGATGGCTTTCAGCTGTGATTGGACTTGCCTCCTCCTTCACATGTCCATATGATTTTCCATGCTTCCTATTTAAAGGAAAGAAATTAAGCATGTTATCCTAGTCTGCTGAATTTTTCTTATAATGGTATGACTAGCACTCAAAAAATTGAAATTTTAAATCCACAAGGAATTGGAATTAAAACTACTCTCAAAACAATAAGCTTTGAATAGTAATTTTGCCTACACAAAAACTCCGATAATATGAACATGTAGTACAACAATAGCTTGTAGTTGGTAGTACGTTTTCATGGACTTTAGAGGCCATTTAGAGTCTCATTGGTTATGTATTTTGTTGTTGATATGTATTGCACTCGATGCCATTTTGATATATACACCCTTACATGGTATATAGATGAGCAAACATTGCATATTTTGTCTCTATGGTTTGGAATCATGGTTTGAAAGCTTTAAAATAATTTTTTTCATTAAAATTTAACTATTTAATGTGTTTTTCAGTGAACCGAATAATTGAAATCAGATCAGTCTGAGTCAATCCAAGTCTAAGTCAATTATGAGTTGATAGGTGATCGAGTTGATGTCCGGGTCCAAGTTTAAAAACTATGGAATAGAGCACCCTTTCTCTTAATATATATAATAGATTATTCAATTCTCTGAATTGTTTGGCGATTTTCTTTTTCTTTTTCCTTTTCTTCAAAATATATCCTCAATATCAAATCTTAAGTATTTTGCATAATAATGAATATACAAGGCACAATAATCCCACAATTAATCTGCTTCAATGATTTTTATTATATTCCGATATACTTGAATATACTTTAGTGTAAGACTCTGTTACATAACTATTTGTTTTTCTTTTTTAAATATGATGCCTTGTAAATGTTAATAAGCACCCTCAGAATTACTTTTTTTATAAACTTTAGTATTTTCACATTATTTATGTTACCAATATTTTCACATTATACACTTTTACGTAACTAATAAAATTTATCCTCCACTTAAGGAGAGATTTATGTCTTTTTATCCCTTCATGCAAAAATTCATCCACGCAAATATATATATATATATATATATCAATGTTGAAAACACCACTAATTTTTCGGCAATGTCTCGAAAAATCATGATTTGTTTTCAGGCGACGAAAAATCAGCCCGAAAAAATCACAATCTTTTTAACTTCAAAAAATCATGATTTTTTAACCAAACATCGTGATTTTTTCAGAAAAATTGTGCCACGATGGAAAAAATCGCCAGGCGCGCTAAAGCTGTGGGGATAAAAGCGATTTCATCATATTTTTTGTTCATTTAAGTTTTTTGTTGTTGGAGAAGGAAGAAGGGTTTGGTCATTTTTTAATGGAGCAAGGGTTCAATTTCATTTGCCAACCGATGTTGAATCTTCCATTCATAGGTATGTATTTAAATCCCACCATGTTAATGTTTTTTTTCATAGATTTATGCATGTTTGTTTGCCTCTAAGTTGCATGAAACGGGGAAACGTCTGGAAGTTTCCGAAACGGGTACGACAGGACACACAACCCTCCAAAAATGGAAATGTCGAGGGAAACGCCAGGGGATACGTCTTATACGCGAGGGGAAACGTCGTATATATATATATACTTAGTCACATGGTTCGTGTTCGTGTTCGAATTCGGCGAGCTTGAAGTTCGACAAAAAATCGACAGTCAAAATTTTGGGGATAAAATTCGGCATTAAGTTTGACAGACTACAAAATTTGAAAAATAAAAAAATATATATAATAAAATTCAATACTCCCATTATAACACATATGATAAAAATCTAAAAACATGTTAACGAAAGTTATAAAACATAACATTAAAAAGTTTTACAAAAGTGAGCATGCAAAAAGAAAACTAGAATATGAACACAAGTTTCAGTGTTGATGTTCCTGAGGCCTACTTATTACATCAATAAGCTCTATGTCATCAAGAGCACTAGGGGCAGTAAATTGTAAAACCACTAGAAGCATTATCACCAATAAGTTCAAAACTAGCTCTATCACTCTCTCTCAATGCCAAGATCAAGAACTGAGAGAAGCTACAAAGGCACTAATGTTGGAAAATATTTGAATTTTTCGAGTGTTATGAATGGCCAAAACTCATATAAAAGTCAATGACAACTTATT
>SNQJ01S0073281.1:14048-24916 GCA_010110895.2 Picea sitchensis | reverse complement strand
CCGAAACTTGTCTCACGAAATGAGCAAGTGAGTTGTGTGTCTAAGTGAGGTGCTAGCCTCCTTAGTTATATTAGACTGGCATGTTTGAAGTGTCTCTTCACTGGAAGGGCCGACTTCTCCAACTGGGTGGTTACAACCACCTTTAATATATTCTGGGGCCTCTTTAATATTTGTTGGGGCCGAATTCTTATTTTGCCTATTNCCAAAAGGGGATTTGGTCCTATTACAATATCCGACATGATCAATCCACAATGGGGATTGATCCAATGAATAATATATCAAATAATAATAAGAATACTCTTTGCAGTTACATTATTTCAACATAATCTTGTTTTTGCTATGATCCCACATGGGTCATAGTGACAAGGAAAACTAGTGCTGAACTTCATCTCCTTCAAAAACCTGTCGGCTCTTTGCCCTTGTAGCTCGACTGTTATAGATGAATGGTCCTACCTGTCCTTTGATCCTCAATTTCTATTTCCTTTTGAAGGCTACAAAATGGATATCATCCAAGTTGATCATTTTCCTGATGTACTCCAAGGAAAATATCCTAACAGGTACATATCTGGGAAGTTTATAAGGCACTAGCTCGGTTCCATAGATTCTGATTTCCATATGTTTTTGGTACAGGTACTAGTCTCTGGTCTTAGAAAGTTCTGAGAGATGCAAAATATGCTAGATTTCTTCATTTATCCTTGGTTCTTGTCTGCCACTGAGAATGCTAACCACAGGATGGTAGAACTGATCTATGAATTGATTGAAAGTGAATTCGGGTGAATTCTTCCTCAGTAGCGAAGTCCATGACGTGACCGGCTGTGGTTTTCCATTCTGATCTAGCTTTTGCATGGAGAATAGGAACTTGTCTGTCTGGAAAAATACAAATAAATATGCTAGTATTGAAGAATACTGGAACATGCCTTCTGTGGGAAATTTGAACAGTTGTTCATGAATATTCTTGGCCAAAAAACTGTTGTAGTCGAACTGCACTGTGGAATTTTCCTCGGTAGAGAAAATAGATAGATAACCCAAGATTGGCTCATTTGCCCACTCGTCCGAGTAGTACCCAAGTAGGATGTAAAGGGAGGAGATAATCTGATTTCCTTTTACTGAGAAAATCGATGATTTATAAGGGGGATTTGCTTTGGGTAATGGGGTTCTTTCAGGGAGGAAAAGTTCAAAAATCTGCGCTCTTTGGGGAAAAGACAACTTTTGATACAATTTGGTTTGGATCTTGAGGGTAAAAGGGGTCCAAGATTCAGTTCTAGTTATTTGTAGCATCTGGTCAATGGCCTCGGGAGTGATAGTGAATAGGTTCTCTCTAGAGGATGAAACAATAGCTCTTTGGTTGGGAAGGTAATGTGCTTGGCACTTGAGGGCGAATTCAGGGAAATGGTGAATTTGGGGAAACATATACAGGGGGAGATTGGACTCCCAGAGTCCAATCTCATCACTCTGGTCTAAGAAGGTGTCTTTGAACCACGAATGTAGCTCAGCAAAATCAAACTCACATTTAGGCTCGTTAATGAGGTAATCCTTGTCGGCTAGAGGGATTCGATCGAGGTCAACAGGAGGTGGGAGGAATGGATTTTCCTCGACCTCTGAATGTTTAGAATTTGGCACCATCGATTCAACTGATACTTGCAAATTTAAACAAAAAGTTAGCTAGTTATTGGTTTTGGCTCGGTCACTAACAGGAAATGGCGGGGAAGTGAACTTCTGGTATGCGGAAAGTGTGAAAATTCGATAATGGTGGAGACGGGGTTTAAATTTGGGTGAACGGGTAACCGTTGGGCATGGGGGAAAAATCTGTAGGCTTAAAGGATATGTTTAGCCACATTTAATGGCCAACGAACATCTCAGAGATGAGGTGGAAACAAAAGGATGGGTGACGGGTTGAGTGAAATTGATGTGGAAGGATATGATTGGAATATAGGTGAAGAGGACATGATGTGTGACGGGTGAGTGGAGGGGGGTATGCTGGCGGGTTTATGATACTTGAATTGTAAGCAGCTAGAAGTGTAGTGTGATGTCACGAGGCGGCGGTAGTGGAGTGTGATGTCATGAGGCGACGATGGTATAGGAATCCGGTATGGCGGTTTACATGGAGGGGGGTGGTAGGCGGTAAATGGATTCAAGCAAGGGGGGTCTGAGTTAATAGAATGTTGACACGTTAGGATGGGGCCCACTGGGGAATACCACTAACTTGGACCCCCCCCCCTCCCCCTCCATTAAAGGTAGAATGGTCGGGGGGGGGTTCGATATCACATATCGACCGTCGATCTAGGCGCCTTTCACTCTGTCGTGGATCTTGGTGCACTTTTTAAACATGGAGCACGCAACACATTTCATCGTTGAAACTTAGGATATGAGCATTTTGTGGGTATTTGTGCTATTTCTTTTCATTTTTATCACCAAGGGGTTAGAACACATCATTCCAACATCAAAACTAGGACTTTCGACCATCTTTAGGCTTGGTTTATTGAAATAAAACCAATTAACCTATGTTCTATCCTACCTACCTAACACCTTTATCCCAGATTAGACTGTTGGGATAAGAATTACTCTACCCTAGGGATATTTGATCAAGTTTAGACAGTTTGATCAAATTTATTCACTAGCTAACCTATCTACTTGGCTAAGATTAAGCAATTTAGCCAAGCCTTATTCACTAATCCTATCATCACAAATTTAAAGAGACTTGACCATGATTAAAATGTATGGACAAGTCAACATTATTGCATGGGGCTATATCATTTTTCTTTTATGCCCTCTTTTGTCTTTTTCTTTTCTTTTCTTTTCATCTTTTTCCTTTTCTTTTCTTTTCTTTCTAATCTTTTTCTTTTCTTTTCTTTTCATYTGTTTTCTTTTCTTTTGAAAATAATTTCYAGAATGAAATATTATTTACAACCAAATTACACCAAGAGTGAAAATTTTYCGGTCACCAGTTGATCCTATRAAACATAGGGTTATAACAAGTCACAGGGATCATAGCAATGTCAATCAMATCTAATCATCAATATTATTAAACATGTGCATAAAACGCCTTTTACTCAGTCAAATACTCAAAGATATTATACAAATCTGCGATGCAAGTTTGGAGGAAGTGACAGGGCGTCCTATTGGGCTAGTGTCCACTGAAAAAGGGATGTTTCCGGAAGAGATCAAATCCAAGTCATGTTTAATGGGTGAGGTGGATAAGGGATGTCCTAACAAGGGGTGCAGTGATAGCAGGGAAATGCATGGATTACCTGTGGGTGCCTTTGTAGAAGGAGAGCTACACCTATCCTGTATGAAAATGTTTCCAAGCCCATTCATGCCTTTTATTATTTTATTCTTTATTGCTTTTTATTCAAGAATCCAATCAAAGGACACTTCCCTAGCGTGGTGACCAGTGGTGGCAATGTTACCCACTAGAAATTTCACAGAGATGAGAAGGTTGGCTTGTGATGAGACCCCCTTTCTCTTGGCCATGCAACCAAGAGCTACTACCTTGGCGTGGTAACCAACTGCTAGTAGTGTCATACCACTAGGTGCCCATGGACCTAGTAGGCTGGCTCGTGATGAGACCCCCTATCCTCTGACTAGGTCTTGTTTTATTATTTTTTATGGGTCCCTCTTGTTTCTTGCTGAGAAACCTTTTACTGCTTTCTCGAGGATCCCTGGGCGAAGCATCTCGAGGTTTTATTTTTAGGATTTTATCTTTTGCCAATTGCTTTTACCTTCTAGGCCTTTAGTCCCTTCTTCCCATGAGGCAAGGTGCAACCTTTAAATGATTGGCCACCTAATTCCCGAACCAATGAAATGGGATGGATGAGTGGGAAGCAAGATGGAAAATGGTAAGTATGATGAGAGTGGACGATGACTTTTCAGAAATCCGCCTAGTGGAAAATCAAAACCTATGGGGACAAGCTTACTAGGGAATCCCATCATTCACCCCAGACATGGTCAAGTGGATAAGTATAAGATCCAAACACCTATTAGAAACAAAAATAACTAGATGGACATATTCAAAGGTTTTGAGGATCAGAGTGACACATACCATGATACCCAGACTCATTACCTCATGGAGAAAGAACCATCTCTGATACAAGACCAAGCTGAAGGTGATGGATGTTGCTGCTGCTGACAAAGTGGAGGTGATGAAAGGAAGATAAGATGGGCCCTCCAGGGCCATTCTCAAGTCGATCTAGATCTCGGTACTCCATGTCTAGGACCTACGGGCTCGGAGACATAATCTCTTTAGTTATCCCTAAAAGTGGGGGATAACATCTGGCTCCAACTCGGGGACATGTTATCACCGTAGATCGCATGAGAACCTCAACATCTCTGGCATAACCTGTAACCTGCTTGATCTCAATAGAAACTATTAGTAATCATTTGGGGTGGTGATATCACCCCAGCTCATAAATAAAAAACACATGTGCAGATGAGAAAACAAACTACTCTAGCATGCAATGAAAGCGGTATATACACTGAATGCAAATGCCTACTTACATGTACTTACCTGCTGGATGGATGTTAGATGTAGTCAAACAACCAGTGAAACCAATCCAACAATGTCCCACAATACCTGCCTCTATGCTTCATCATAAACCAAAACAGTGATAAGTTAAGCACAAAAATAACATGGGTTAGAGAATATATCGTATCATCGGAAATCACAAAGTCTAACTCATGGAGATGGGTGGGAGGGATAAAATCATGCCAAGTCAATCTCTGAGGAAAGTGCTCAATCCAATTCAAGAAGGGATTGTGAAAAGTCAAAGGTTCAGATCTCTGACTCAAAAGGTATGCGAACTGGCTACCTAGGACATCCTCAAACTCTGAAGCCAAGGAAGGGATTGACATGGATATTGTAGATGACTAGCAAACTCTTAAGGGAAAGTTTAAAAACTGAGATGATAGAATTACTCTTGAAGTATTCAACCAACCCTTGGACTCTAGGGTTTGCCTAAGAGGAAACTCAATACAAAAGATATAATTCCCAACTACACCTTTAATGACACAACAAGTTAACGCAATCAGAGGTGGCTGGAGAAAGATGTCATGAGAATCCTTCTTTATGCAAACAAAGTTCTTACTCCTATCAAAACTTGAGCACATCGGTGTTTGATAATCCTCTTCATAGAATGAATCCAAGTGCTTGGAGGATTACTCATCAAAACCCTCAAGGTAAGATCGAAAATCATTAGGAAAACATGGTACTAGGTCAAGCTTGGGTGTTTGGGGAGCATCGGTAAATATATCATCCCCTTGTTGGCACTGGTCAAAATCAAAAGTAATCTGTCATGATAACTGTGGAGGCAACACTTGGAAATGATTCTTAATGTCGTAAATGGGGTCCATATCAAAACCAACTACATCCCATTTACGTCTTCCAACATGTATGAACTCATCTAGATCAACTATGTCAGTATCAATATCATAACATGGAGGATTTAGAACATTCAAAGGCTCATCCATCTCCTCCTCATTTTCCAAATCATAAAGTAGAAAATCATCAAAATCTTGGAGAGGAGGGTAACTTACTTTTTCTTCTTGTGTAGGAGCTTTGAGGACTTGGGTGTCTTCAACATGCATCATTATTTCGTCCTCATGAACTGCCACTTCATCTTCAATTGTACAACAAGGAATATCTACTTCTTTCAGGGATTCCATTCCTCCTTCACTCTCTGAATCATGGAACAAGGTATCGTCAAAATCCTGAAAAGGAAAGTAACTAACCTCATCGTCTTGTTGTTGTGTAGGTGGAAAAGGATCGTGGACGACCTCATCAGAGGGAGGATCACAGGTTGATATTTCATCATTTTTATTAGGTTCCATCTCCTCAACTATGTCTTTAGCAGTCCCATGTTGATCTATGGTTTGTTCCCCTTCTTCTTGGAAATCAACAATGAAGCTCTCAAGGGAAAAGAAACTTTCCATACTAAGAGTAAACGTGGTAAGAAGGTATCTTATCTCAGATATGGATATGTTTTTCTCAATTCTTCCAGCCATGTTGTAAGCTTCATTGAGCGTGCTTGGGTTCCTCTTACTGAGGGGAAAACCCAGATGCACCAAAAGCGCATGGGTATAGAGGTGGACAAGGTACTTCTCTTCAGGATGATGGCTTTCATGAATCTGATACATCATGTTCTCAAACCTATCCTGGAAGTCTCTGACAATTTCATTCTCAGCTTGCTTCATATGCTCGAGTCTTTCTAGTAGTATTGGGATGTCTTCCAACTGAATACTCCATATCCCGAGAAAAGTTTCTTCAAATTGTTCCATAGTTGTGATGCTGGCATCGGGGAGGTTTTCATACCATTCTCTAGCATTGCAATCAAGACTGGAAGAGAAAATTTTCATGACCAAGTCTTCAACATCATCAGTGATAGGGTAGGATAAAAAGAAATTCTAGAAGTTTCTCATGTGATAGTCATCTCTCTCCCTATCACCACCAGTGAATCTAGGGAGAAAGTTTTTGTATTCAAAGGGAATTTGTTGAGGGTACCTCGGGATGTTACTCATGTCTAAAGACTTGTAGTTTCCCATATCCCATTGAGAATTCATAGTTGGCTTCATCATTAGTGGAGTCACCAGATAATTTCCTTGAAATTATCAAAGAAATAAGGGAATCACCCTAAGTGGAGTCACTAGGTAAGCTTGTAAGATAAAGGATCTCGAGGAAAGGCTTACCAAAAGAGTGTCATATTGAAGAGAATTGACTCAGTGTTCCCTGGCAGCGGTGCCAAAATGTTATCGCATAATTTGTAGATAAGGTAAAAGGCGGATGGAAGAAGGGAAAACTGGCGAAATTGAGACTATCCCACCACTATCACCTCAATGGGATAACTCTTTCTGTTTAGGGAGGTAAGGCCCAGGGGAGACGTCCCCGGTGACCTAGAGTTTTGAGAAGGCAAGGGATTAAAAGGCTAAGTGATAATTTCCCCCTCACAAGTCATCATCGATTAGAAAGTCCCAGCTAATCAACCAATAAAGATAAGTAATAACCAAAAAAGATGTACCTGCCGGAGACAAAGAAACAAAGAAACTATGCATATGCAAGATCACTTGGTTGGTTAGTACTTCATATAATCATGGACTTATGATATAAAGAAATCGATAAACAATATTAATGAAGCAGGTCAACGATGTACAATGGAAATTATTATAATATGTCACTTCACAATAAATGCTAATGGCAATCAATGTAATGATATCAATACTAGAAACAATTCCTTAGCCAATCATTTAATTGCTTTAAAGATAAAATAAAAGTTGCAAAGTATAAGTATAACACAAGTGGATAATAACAGTAGTAGGGTTAGTAAATGTTAATCTAAGCTAGGGTTAGAAGGGTTAGTAGTTGTTCAAAGTATTGAAGTTGTGTATGATCAAGGTACTCAATACTAGAAGTCTTACATCAATGCGTTATTAGGGCAAATGGAGTCAAAAATCACTGCAAAAGTTGAAGGGCCATGATGATAGTGATACAACTAAAGACGAGAGGGTTAAATGTTGAGGTGTTGCTAAGGCAAGGCCTCAATAATGAAACCCTAGGAAAGAAAATCTCACTAAGGTGTATAAACCCTAGGCCTTAGTGCTTTCTCCTCCTTCTTTAGTTTATTGGCAAGGTAAAAACAAATAGCTTGAGAAAAAATCGGTAGGGCTAAAGACAAGAGAGTTTGAAGATGAAGTGTAGCTAAGGAAAGCCTTCATCTATCAAACTCTAGGGGAAAACGACTCTCTAAGGTGTAGAAACCCTAGGCCTTGATGCGTTTTGCTCCTTCTTAGCTCAATAAAAAGTACAAAACGACTAAGCTAGAAGAGTAGAGGTAGAGTGTTGCTATGGCAAGGCTCTATCTAAATTCAACAAATCAAATGGCTCTTATTCTTATTAGGGACATGAGACAAGGACACCAACATGTGCTTGTCACCTAGGGTTTAATCCAACAAATTATAGTAACAAAATGCAAGTAACAATACCATAACCATTCAATAAAGAAGTGTTGCAGAAATTTCACTTACATTTAACCAAGAATTCATATAGCCATACCCTAGTTGTAAACCTTCCACCAAGAGAAATGCCAAAAATATCCAAAACAAGCCTCCTTCAACAAGTGCACATCAATTTTCAGCCAAAAACCCTAAAGTAGGGCGCAAATTTCATACCTCACTATGTGTAAGTGAAAGATGATGTTTGAAAAGAGAGTTTTGATCCCTTACTTATACAATACCAAGTGACCTTATTAAAATTTAGGTCACCAAAAGGCCGACAAGGCCAAAATACCAAATAATACTGTTTTACATTAAATGTCATAAATAAAACCTAAATCAAGAAAAAGTGAGGACATCATGCCCTTTTAGGATGACATTAGCCCTTTCTAGGGAAAATGTGGCCTTCTGGAGCAAAACGTTAGCCCTCCTTGGGCCTCTGGAAGCTGCCACACGTGCAAATCCTGCCACAACTGCCTCCCAAAACATCCATAATGCTGGATGACTTCATATGCATAATGGGTGACGTTATGGGACTTCCAAGGCCAACGTCTCAGTGGAAAGGGCACAACCCCCCTGGGTACAGGTCTTCTCAGTTGCCACTGGTGGAACATTCTTCTCTTTCCTGGTGCAAACACTCTGTCCTATCTCTGCCCCTTGCTGGGGTCTCAACATCCATCTGGTGGGATCTTCAGCCCCATGGATGTCTGAACTAATCATCTCCCTATGTGTACCTGTCCAATGTGGTACCTGTCTGTCGGGTATGATCCTGCACATCAACAGATACACCCTCCATGGGCTCATAAGTCACAAGGATCGTAACAATGTCAATCACATCTAATCATCAATATTATTAAACATGTGCATAAAACCCCTTTTACTCAGTTGAATTCTCAAGGATATTATACAAATCTGCAATGCAAGTTTGGAGGAAGTGACAGGGCGTCCTATTGGGCTAGTGTCCACTGGAAAAGGGATGTTTCCGGAAGAGATAAAATCCAAGTCATGTTTAATGGGTGAGGTGGATAAGGGATGTCCTGACAAAGGATGCATTGATAGCAGGGAAATGCAGGGCTTACCTGTGGGTGCCTTTGTAGAAGGTGAGTTGCACCTATCCTGGATGCAAATGTTTCTAAGCCCATTCATGCCTTTTATTCTTTTATTCTTTATTGCTTTTTCTTCAAGAAGCCAATCAGGGGACACTGCCCTAGCGTGGTGACCAGTGGTGGAAATGTTACCCACAAGCACTTTCACGGAGATGAGAAGGTTGGCTCGTGATGAGACCCCCTTTCTCTTGGCCATGAAACCAAGAGCCACTACCCTGATGTGGTAACCATCTACTAGTAGTGTCATACCACTAGGTGCCCATGGACCTAATAGGCTGGCTTGTGATGAGACCCCCTATCCTCTGACTAGGTCTTGTTTTATTATTTTTTATGGGTCCCTCTTGTTTCTTGTTGAGAAGCCTTTTACTGCTTTCTCAAGGATGCCTGGGCGAAGCATCTCAAGGTTTTATTTTTAGGATTTTATCTTTTTTCCATCTGCTTTTACCTTTTGGGCCTTTAGCCCCTTCTTCCCACGATGCAAGGTGCAACCCTTAAATGATTGGCCACCCAATGCCCAGACCAATGAAATGGGATGGATGAGTGAGAAGAAAGATGGAAAATGGTAAGTATGATGGGAGCAGATGATGAATTTTCACAAATCTTCCAAGTGGAAACTCAAAACCTATGGGCACAGGCTTACTAGAGCATCCCGTCATTCCCCCTAGACATGGTCAAGTGGATAAGTATAAGATTCAAGCACCCGTTAGAAACAAAAAGAACTAGATGCACATATTCAAAGGTTTTGAGGATTAGAGTGACACATACCATGATACTTGGACTCATTACCTCATGTAGCAAGAACCATCTCTGATACAGGACCAAGCCGAAGGTGATGGATGTTGCTACTGCTGACAAAGTGAAGGCGCTGAAAGGAAGAAAAGATGGGCCCTCTAGGGCCAAGCTCAAGTCGTTCTGGCTCTCGGTACTCCATGTCTAGGATTTGTGGGCCTCGAGACATAATCTCCTTAGTGATCCCTAAAAATGGGGGATAACATGGTCTAAAGAATATCTTTTTGTTCTTAAAAGCCCTAGCTGCCAAGAATGTCTGGAGGCTTATTCAAGGCATTGGGATTTGGGCTCAAGTCACAAAGACAAATGAATTCACCTAGACTCAATTGATGGTTGGATCCAAAAACCCTTAAAAGAATCCCAACATGCATTAATCATTTGGAAAACAATTCTCTCAACTTTCCATCTGATTGGAAACTAGTTTGTTTGGAAAATTGGAAAGGGAGATACAATCCTTATAGGCATAGACTCTTGGATCTTAATTAAGGAAGCTCACAAACTATCATATCACGTGATTATTGAACTAAAAAGAAATGGTTAACATGGAACCCAAAACATAATGCAACAACACTAGTTAACATGGAGAGAGATTGGCCTTATAGAAGAAGATGCAGACATTTGGGAGAATTACATTCAAAACTTATGAAGGTGTTTTGTAAAATTAAATGAGGAAAATGATCACCTTGTTTGGTCCTTGAATCCCATTGGTAACTATGACCCAAAACTAGAGTATAAAACACTAGCTTAGGTTGATAGTGATGCACCATAGGTTTGGTGGTGGAAAAACTTTGGAAGTTCAAATGCCCAACAAAAGTAAAGTTATTTATGTGGCTCCTCTTAAAGAAGAAAACCCTAACATGGGATATTCTATAGAAAAGAAACTTTGAGGGGCCATGAAGATGTTGTATGTGTATGCTAGATTCAGAAACAAACCTCCATTTGATCTTGCAATGCATTTTCACCAAGGATGTTTAGTTGGAAATTGAAAGAGTTACA
>SNQJ01S0073280.1:37732-50055 GCA_010110895.2 Picea sitchensis | reverse complement strand
TATATATATCGGTGTCCTCAACTTTGGAAGTAATCATTATATTACTTGAAACAACCGCCAACAAATGGATTACCAACCAGCTATAAACAAATCATTTAATTTTCATTGGATTAAATCCATTCTTGGTTATAAGTCCAACCAACGTCGAGAGGGGTATGATCGAATTTTTTCAAATTATATTCGAGTAAAATGATCGTCTAAGTGGAGTAATTGCAGATCTACCAGTTGAGAACATGGAAGGAATCAAACAATATTAAGTGAGCTTTTGGATGTGTTCAAAAGTGAATATATTACAAAGTCTCTGGTCATAGTCAGAGAAATGCATCAACAAAATAAGTTTAATTTAGATGAGACTGGGAAAAAATCATTAGTATGCATTGTTTATGGTGTATGAGAAGAGAAATATGGAAGTGATGTAAAATACATATAATACATGGAGTCTTATGTATTAGATGAAGACCAATTTATTGTAAGTCATTAGAGTCGATTTTGAGTCAAGGCGAACCAACTCATATTCGAGTCAACCCATAAAGTCCATTCATACTTTGTTTAGTTGAGTTGAGTCTATTAATCGAAAAAGAAAAAAATGGTGTTTGTATTAATTTCAAGATGTTTTGAAAAATCTGAATCAAAGTAGAAAGGAGGGGGTTAAAAGTGCGTCTTCTTTGAAGGTAGGTGATCCCCTCGAGTCATGTAATGAAAGTTGATTTTTTCGCGGACGATTTCAACCGCTCACTGACATTAGTCGACACATAATCTATAATAGGAAGTCAAGGTGAGGAAAAATTTCTTGTAGAGTCTTCAAGTAGGTCAATCATACCTAATATAAAAATCCAAGAATCTAGAGAATTGAAGCGACAGATGATGAACAAAAGTGCAGTGGCTAAGCACTTGAATAAAATATTGAGCATTGAAAGAGGAAAATTTTGCAGCGACAAAGTGTGCAGAACACTTATGATGAGCATTAGTAAAAGGAATTCAAGAGAGATGTTTTACACACACACAAAGTGCTTAAAGAAAAGATGATGATGAGAACACTAAATTGATTGATCCCCTAAGTACAAGATATGTGGCATAGTTTTTTGGGTTGTGAAAAAAAAAGAATGGTATGAGTGGCTATGGCATAGACCCTCATTAATCCCCTATAACGAATCCCCTATAACAAAGCGCGTGACTTGTCTAGGTCTGAATTGAGCGATCGACTTGGAAATATCAACAACCACGGTGACTCTTGATGAGGAATGCAGAACATGGAGATCAAGGAGATTAAAACCTGTAATATATAGTCACTTAGATATAGTAGAGACTAATCACAAAAAACCTTGTAAATGTCTATCACCCTATACAGTTGGCGGTTGTTGTGGAAGATTTACCTATGCAGAGTGCAGACTGGTAGGCATGGTTGGTACACAATGAAGATACTTTTGTAGCAGCAGAGACCCAATACATTGGTGCACGATTGCTTGGGACAAGCAAGGAATTGAGCATGAGGGAGATGTTGTAGGGGCTTCTAGGCCCTTGTCATCATACATTAGAGTTAATATACAAATGTATGTAATAAAGAAAATAAATCCAAGAAAAGACATGTAACAAATGGTAAGTAATGATTAGTTGGAGCAGATACAACCACACCAACCATTTACCCTATGTATTTATACTCATAAATAAGGAATAAACAATGGATTGTTTTACCTTCCCAATATAATGTAGCCTCTCTATGAATGTCATTGTAATCTACAAGATTACAACAACTATGCTTCCTGCTACAAGTTGATCATGTCCTCAATTTAACATATTATAATATGAAACCCAAGTTTCATATGGTTGCATCTAAACAATTCCTTCCTTACTAGTAA
Source organism: Picea sitchensis (assembly GCA_010110895.2). Classification (NCBI taxonomy): domain Eukaryota; kingdom Viridiplantae; phylum Streptophyta; class Pinopsida; order Pinales; family Pinaceae; genus Picea; species Picea sitchensis. The sequence continues at coordinate 48,199 of SNQJ01S0073280.1, read as the reverse complement.
CTAGTGGTGCCAATACTCATGGCCACTCACTTCCTTTCTTTAACACCTTTACAATTCAGGTAGAGTATTGGAGGGTCCTCCTTCCTTAATGAGAAGTCTATTGTATACCTTCTTGTGCAAGCATGTATTTCCTCAATGCATTAAATTCAATGTGTTTCCTATGAGCACCTTTTTTCCCCATCACTCTTGATTGGTCAATGTACCCATGACACTATTGATTCATAAATTTTCTTGCAAGGATTCCAATCATTCTTGATTATTAGAGATCACATTCTCTATTCTTCGGGTTCTTTTCATGAATCACACCCTACCTGGGTATCAATGGCATCCAACAACCACTCAAATTCAGCTACATATCATTGAAATAATAAGACATTTCAGAAGGGATTCTTACCCAATCCCTTCATACCTTATGCCTCATGGGTATCAACACGTGTATACATGTTATGGCTTCTAACACTGTCTCTGATATTACATTATGAGTGGTGCTTTATGGGGACTTTTAAAGTCACCTCGAAAAATTTCAACAACAACCTTCTCGTCTTTGTCCTCTTCTTGAGGTTTTCCATCATTGGTAACGATATTTCCCAATAATTTCAATTTCTTTCTACACATGACATACATCACAAATATATTAGTCATCATGTAAAATAAAAATGCATGTATCATATCATTTAAATCAATAATACATTTTCATATATTCCCCAACATATCTCTATGCACTCTACTACATTACCCTTAATGTTTTCATGAGTGTAAACAAAATTATATTTATAGTTGTCTCTATAGTCACATAGTTAATAGCATTGTCATGCTAAAACACTCACACACAAAAAAACATATCATCTTCCCATCCTAGAGGAACACAATAAACACCAATAAAAGGAGTTAAGGGACTGTTCCCTATTTCCATCTCCTTCTACACAGTGTAGACTTTTCAACTTAATTGAACTATCCTAAGGCCTCGGTGCCTTTACCCATCCATGGCTTTGGCCAAGTTTATACATGTTTGTTCATTTTCCTTTCACTAGTTGTACTTGTTTCCACAACTATTCTTTTAAGACTTCCAAATCTGTTAAGCAATTTAGACTTTTAAGGTGAGAAAAATATTCATCTTTTTCTCCTTCTTTGCTTTTGGAATTTACTCCATATTAGGATCTCCATGCTCTTTTTCTTGAGGAGTCTTGGTTAGGTTCACCTTAACCTTCTTGGATAAATCAACATGCTACAACAACAAGATCTTTGTTCACAATGAATTATGAACCTCTGCACTCTGCACATTACCATTTAGTTATCTTAATCTTATATATTCATTTGTTAGTATTTCATTCATGCATTATGTTTTAGAATGTAATCTAGAATTCTTATATATATAGGCTTGCAACCCACTGGTCAATTATCAACAAGCATTAAGGTTGTGACTCTATTCTCCTGACAAAGTCTTTACATAGTTTCTCCACACAGAACTCCTTCAACATGAAACTTCCTTATTCCATATCTATCACTATATTTGATGGCCTCAACCTTGAGTCAACTTTAGCTTTACCATTTTTGTTGTTTACCAAATATTCCCTAAGGAATATAAATTTTCATTAGTTTATTTTATATATCTACTGAAATTTAGTTAGTTCATGATTATTCATGACCATTTACATCTAGCCTTTAAAAGACTGATCAGGGCCTGTTATCATGATCATAAATCATCTCTGCTCATTTACTCTTTCATCGATTTATACTATCATTTCCTAAGGAAATGGAAAACTTCCCCCTCAAGATATTATTCATATAAAAATAGTCACAACTCTTCAAAATAGACTCAATCATGCATCCATGGTATTTTTTTTATCCTAGCAAAAACAATTCTTTCATTACAATTCACTTATTCAGGAAGTCTCATCGTGCTTTTAGTATAATTATATTCATACATCATACATGTGCATCACTTGCATATTTTTTTTTTTATCATTCATTCATATCTATTTGGTCTTAATATCAATCTTCATATCAAGAAACCTTATAATGCAGTCAATCCATGAACTCAAGCATATACAAACATAGATAGACATTCATCATGCAAGCTCACTACTTCTACCTTTTTCCATGCCATTCATACATGTGGAAATTTAAAATTTCATATCCTTCCTCCCAGAGATCCTACATCCATCCTTATCACACGTATCATGGGAATACTAGACACTCTGTTGTGATCTTTGTTGAGAGCTTATAGTCATTCAAATGGAAAGTCTCGCATACATATTCATCATTATTTTTCCCTTTCTATATGACAACAACGAGAAAGAAAACACTCTCACCTCAATTTATATAAAAACATTCCACAACCCAGAGATACAATTTGGGAAATTTCAAAAGTGCCTATGGAAACAAGACAACTAATATAGCTTCTCTACATGCCTCAAACCACTATTGGTCAACAAACCTGTCTATTAAGGGAATCATTTTCTAGATTCCCTCTCGCTACTACTTGCATATACCAAGTCATATCTATATGGCTACCATCTACCTTTGGATGTCATCCCGACCCATTGGTCATATAGAAGTGCCCCAAAACTTCATCTACCACATTTTGGATCAACATTTCATTAACCATTCTATGTTATCCTCATAGTGTAATATACAATCAATATCCTCGACATCTTACTTATGATTCTATAATCAAATCACCACCAACTATATGATGTATGACATCACCGTATTTTACATCCAATGACAACCTATAATAAGTCTATATTCACAAATCATTTTACCCATGCCTATAGTGCAAACATATTCCACTTCTTCCATAAGGGTTGTCCTCATTCCATCAGACTCCTTTTTATTTTTAAAAAATGGAATTATCCCAATAATAGGTTTTTTGTTATGACAAGTCAAGTAAGTTGACGTCACATATTTTCATAATGCCTCTAAACATGGGGAATTGTACTCATAAGGCCTAATCCCTTATTTAAGAAGCAATTGTAATTACCAAAGGCTTAATAAGCCCATGTTTGTAAGAAACCTTGCAACCTATTCAATCCATTTTCATCCAAGCCTTGCTATTAGTGCCTATCATCATAGTTCCACTACTATAGGATTATCTATCATTCTACCAAAGCAACAATATCATCCCTCAAGGAGCTTCTGCACATAAAAGATAAATTCATACCAATGCAAAGGAACTTGTCTAACAAGCGTGTCTTGGCCTTGTTATATGAGTCTTGTGACTTATTTATGGCCCATCCATGCCTAGTGTTTGAATCATGTTTTGATAGAAAGTGTAAGGTAAGGTTCCCTCCCCCTTAAAAGTTTTCTAATAACAAAAAATTATTTAACTCTTTCATGATCCCAAGCAGGCCAAGTGTTGTTGTATTCTCTGATACCACTCTGTCACACACCCAAACCCATAAGTACCTCTTTGGAGATCAAGATATTTCCAACGACAAGAGTTATGACCCTCCAAAAATTTTCAAGTTTTCATAGGAAAAATCTCTCTTACTGCCATGTGGAAACCTCATGACATTTCAGTGTCCATGCCAACTAAAGTGGTGACACCCTTGTCCAAATGGGGCATTAGCTTAAACTGCCATGGTGGAATTTCATTTCACTCAAGATTATAACCGTTCATCGCTGGCATGATCTTTGTTTCCCTCTAACGAATATGGTATCGAGGAACATTCCCTCTTGATGCCATTCATTCAGAGTTTGAGAAATTAATGCAATCTCATTACCCCAAGCCCAAGGCATAGAGGAATATTACCTCTCCTATGAACCAATTAAAATTCTTCATTGATATTTCATAGAATATCTCTCTTTGGTATCCAATTACTTAAATATTATTAGGAATAATTAGTATTCACTAACTAATTATCCTTGCAAACAAAATTTTCTCTTAGACAAGTAATTTACTTAATAATTATGGCTCGGTAAGTAATGGGTATTTAATTTTTTTCTTTCTTCCCCTTAGAAGTAGTTTAGTACTAATTTAATCATTTCTCATAAGATAATTATAAGTAATTATATTATAACAGGATAAGGTTAATTAGGCCATAACAAACTTAAATTGATTAACCTTAATTAATTTATATAATTGACCACTTAACATGATAAGGTTAATTAGGCCAACATATACTTAAGTTGATTAACCTCAATTAGTGTTTATAATTCACTGCCCTCTCTCAGCGTGCAACTCCACACCAAATTCCACGTAATTTAACATATATATAATTATATAGGGAGAGAAGGGAAAAATAATATATTTAAATATTATATTATAGATCACATTAATTTTTGAATCCATTCATAAGCACGGTCCTCATACCTTTGACAACTAGACTCCAAAGGATTTGATCTTTACATTAATTTATTATATGCAATAAATGTTAAATTAACTCGGACTTGACGAATGTGTACTCTTGTCAACACTTTGACCCCAATCACAAGAGAGTAGGGTTTAATATTAATATATTCATTTAAAACTTTATAACACCCGTGCAATCACTCCGACAACTTCAAGATTCGTTATAACACTCCTTCCCATCCACTCTGAATAGTCAACTCTGAATAGACTTTCAATATTTGTATCTGTGTGCTTCGTTCGTAAATCTGATGGCCAATCATGGAAGAGAAAATAAATAGTTTATTATAATTTATTTAAAGTCTCAAATGCCTAGGTCATCGCTCCAATGGTTTCATACTTTACTTGCATGCTCTAGTCTCAAACCTCTGAATGGTCAACTCTGAAATAGGTATAGTACAAATATTTGTTGAGTATGATTTTTAATGTTACCACCATAGGAGAGACTTCGAAGGGATTTATTTTTCTCTTACAAATAATTTTAAAGTATAAAAATAAAAGGAATTGAAAATTTTCGAGACTTTAATGCCTTTAGAAATAAAACACATTCTCAAGAAATTTGTTCACGAATGCAAGGCCGTTTGTGTAGAGTGTGAATTATTAATCCAAGTAAACTTAGCACTGTTGGATCCTTTACATCAAAAGGATATAAATTACATATCTCCATTCTCCCGCATTAGCTAGAGATTCATATATTTAATATATGATAATTATAATTCTTATTATTTAACTATCAAATATTTAAATCCTAAAATTATGAATTCTACAATGCTTTACCATTATTAATATTTGCCCATAAAGCATAGGAATGCACATTCCCCTCCACTTATTCAATGCCCGGTGTTAGTCTCTAATTTTTTTCTTGATTTAGTGAGAATCCCTAATCCTAAGTCCTCCCTACTTTTACCCCATTGCTTGATTTCATTAAACTTTAATATTTGGTTTGAGTTTGTTTTTTGCATTTTTAGCATTTTTGAATAATTTGTCTTAAGTTTGAAGGTTTAAGACATGGCTTAATGAGATTTGTGACATCATTTTCTTATTTGAATTTTGAAAATTCAAATTACTGCCTAGTCATTAACAACGCTACAGGAATAATGTTATTCCTGTAGCACTAAAGGAATCATGTTGTGACATGCGCTAGCCATCCAAATATTATCATGATCACATGAATCATGGACAAAAGAACTGCATGTACTCCACGATCTCGCTTGAAAATGATGATGCAGTTTGAACCGTTGCATGAATTAGATCACCCTATACTTGCAAGGACCTATATCAAATTAGTTCAATTGCCAATATAATTACATGACATTTCCATTTGTTATTCTAATTCCATTGGATTATGTGCGCAAATATTCATTTAAGGAAATTTTTATGTAGTAACAGTTGCAGGTTCTAAATTCTTGATTTCCAATAGCGCCAAGTTACAACACTTTATCATTAATATGACATCGAAGAAAGGTGGGAAAATTGTTAGGTTGGAACCTGAGGGTACCGAGCTACTTGAAGCGTATCCACAGATGGCACAAAGTTTCAAGGACGCTGGCTGGTTCGAGTTCTTTACCACTTTCCAGGGGCATGACGAACATGTGTCCATGTTGTTTACACAGAACTTCGATGGCTTCGAAGTGGTCATTGGTAAACTGTTGATGTTGGTGACAAAAAAATCCATTGCTAAAGCTTGCAGATTGGCGATTAGGGGAGAATGATGGTGGAAAAAAGAGCACGTGGTCATGGAGTTTGTGAACTAATTATTTCTACCAGATAGGAAGAACCCATATTGGAAGAAAGGAGTCCCTCACAAATAGATCATACAAGAGTGGCATACCACTCTGATCATAATTCACAGGTATATCACTTGCGAAGGTAGATTCTTGTTGTTTTAAATCTACCATATTAGGTTATTAATGCATATCAATGGAAACTGTCCCTTAAATCTACCATATTTCCTACTCAAAAGCCTATCGAAGATGTCAAAAAGGGTACAGTCACACCCTACCACTGCTAAATGTATCTTGCTCCATCAAGTGTTAATTAAGACTTTGGTCATTTTTTCTCTGAGTGAAGTACATAAACCCTAGAACTGGATGATCCAATCCCTAAATCCTAATCCACAACCAAGCAAACAGAAAAGGGAAAAGCAAAAAATGCATATATACAGAAACAGAGTATAACATTTGATGAAATTCCAGTCAAAGAAGAAATGTCTGGAACCAGGGTGACAAGGACCAACAAAATAAAGAAGCAGACTCAACACATTCCTATTGATACCCTTGTAGATGCCATTCATGAAGAAGCCATGACCAACAGAGGTAAGATATCCAAAATTGATGCAGAGATTGAAATGTTTTCTGATGCAGACATAAAAATGGAAGAAGATTCAAATGATGATTATAATATTAAACCCAGATTCAAACATAAACATAAATCAACCACTAAGAAAGGTGCCACAGGTAAAAAACAAGAGAAGAAATTTACACCTGTGTCTCAATACCCTAGGAGAAATTCTATTAGAGTTTCCAACAAATACAGGCTAAAATCCAAAGCTATGTTTGACCCATCTGTCAAAGAGGAAAATGTCATAGTCATAGAAGACCATTCTGAGGACTCTAAAGAAAGTGTCAAAGAAAAGGCAGAAAGACCTCCATTACATAGGAAATCAACAGAAAGAGGCAAACAAATTGCTAAATTTACTACAGGACCTGTAACAAGAGCTACTACCAGATTATCAAGAGCTGAAGCACTTTCTAAAGGTACCAGTAAGTTTTTTGAAAATAAAGAAAGTAACCCTGTAGACTCAGACCATATATCATATATTCCAGAATCCATGGACTCAACTAGTTCAGATGATGATCACATCTCAGGATTAGCTTCTAGATACCAGATTAAACTGAGAGAGCCTAAGGCTGCCATAGATCTAAACAATCTTGCACCCGCAGAATAGTTTCCATAATTCAAGGTCAAGGTCAGAAGTGATAAAGAGAAGATCAGAGAACTTCATAGAATGGAAAAGCAGTTGAAGAAGGAAAAGGCTCAAGTATAGTAAGGGAGTGCCAGGCAACAGGAAAGGATACAGGGGTTCAAGAAGAAGAAAAGGGAGAAAAAATCATTTCTCAAAGAGCTTAGATTATCCAACTTCAAACTCTATTGGCACAACATTGTACTCACCTCTAAGCTGAAACAGAGGATTGCTAAAGCTGGCATTGTTATCATATCATGATAGTCCTATGAAGGATTTGACACAGTTTTGAAGTTTTGATATTTACCAGGGAATGAGGGAATACTTACTTGTTTTTGGCTTGCGAAGTTGAACACCTCAGATACATGACTAAATCAAACCAATTACCATTTTGTAGGATCAAATGTATTGTTGAAAGAATCATTTGGGATTAAGTTGTTGAGATGATATCTATTTTTGTCATGTAAATTCTCATTTTGAGCTAACCTCCCTAGAAGATAGATGTTGATCAGATCCCATCATTAATAGCACACTAGAAAATAGGATCTAAGATATTTGTTGGATAGTTTAAGTAGACAGAACAAAGACTTTGTTCAGTTCGAAAATTTGGATATTCAGGGACCTATTTTGAAACTCCATGTAAGACTTTCCTATTCTATGTGACACTTAATGGAAAATGCATATTGATGGTTAGACTTTCTCTTCTTCTATGTTCTTTTTCTCTTCATGTGTGAGATCATTTATCAAACTGCAATGCATTGTTTTCTTGATTATCAATCGATACAGTGAAGAATTTGTTGTTGTGATTATTTTCAAGTTTTTGATTTCAGGATAATGTTCTTGTTTCTTAATGATATTTTGAGATAATAATTCTATGTGAGGTTAAAAAATTGAAGACTTAATATTCTCTTTTCCTTATTTTTCTAATTCATCTATGTGACTACCCTTTAAATAGTCAACGAGATATCATTTTTCCTTATTCTGAAATTCCTGTTTATCTTGAAACCTTGAACTAGTTTTCAACCACCCTTTCAAAAAAACAAATCATAAAACCCTCAAAATACTATTGCAATAACCTGGTGATGCCCTGGCATGGATGATTTTAGGGGATAAATTTTGCTTATGGGCTAATTTTCCATAGTTTTTCCAAAAATGAGATTCACTATTTTAAAAATTATTCGCCCAAATTCTATAGGATAAAATTATTTTACCTTATAAATAGATTTTTTTTTATAAAAACTATATAAAATACTTCGAAATTTGAATATTTTTACAAAAATATCACCAAACATTTATAGTTGACATATGAAGGATTAGTAAGATTCGCCAAGGTTTCTACATTTTAAAACAAATTTCCATCCTTAAAATCATCCTTGTGCCCTAGCTTTCCCTCTCATAGTCAAGTGCAACTTTAGGGACTAAAACATGGTAAGGTTTAATTTGATTTTTTTTTTAATTAAACCTATAATTAAAAGGAAAAGAAAACTATTTCTTATTTTAGAGGCTTTTAAAATAATAAAATAAAATCCTAATCCAAGGAATGGAAATTAAAATATTAATTATAACTCTTCCTCTTCATGGGTAAATGAGTAAACTTTCTCATTCTTATTGAGATTTACTTCCCTTACCTAGATTTAAGGAAATTGGTCCTAAGGCAAGAATTTCCTTCATATTGAAATTTAGTATTTCTACCAGAATTTACTGCCCATGAAAATTTAAGGGGGTTCTTCCCAAATTTATACGATATTTAACACAACTTTAGCATAATTGTTGTTAATGCCCAAATGAAATATAAATGTATTTTGTACTCTGAATTCAAGTAATAAGTGTCATGTACAATTCCAAAATTATTTTACTTAATGGATTTTGTACTCGAATTCAAGTAGGAAATGTCGTGTATAATTCCAAAATTATTTTCCTTACTACCTATTTATAATGCTTTTTGCATTGTTAAATGTTTGGGTTGTTTCCCTATAGTCAAAACTCAGATCTGATATACTCTAAGTTTTATGTAATAAGTCTTGAGGATAAGATAAAGAGAACACTATTATGCAAAAAATCACTCTCTTCCTTCAAATGCTTTATAAGTATTTTTAATTGTTCAATCATCATTTCCAAAACATACATTAAACTGTGCAACAAAATCAACTGCAACATTCACTCCCATAAATATTATTTTAAAACATAGATAGTCAAGAGATAAGGAATTAAATAAAATGAGCTTCATCTAAGACATTCTCTTCATTTTACTTAAATTTCTCAATTCGCTTTTGTCAGGAATTAAACTTGCACTACTCTAAAACATAGTATATAGTTTTCTTTGATCTTAACACTATAGATATTTAACAAAATATACTTATCTAGAAACCAGATAGTTTTTCAACTGCTAAAAATGGTTCTCTTTCCCATCCAACCGTAGCAAAAGCAATTCTTGGAAGGATTTACCATTGGCCACCCCCTGGCTAAATCATGATGCCCTGAGAGATATTATTCCTTCCATTCAACAACAATTAGGGTCAGAGATCACTCTCTTCTTCTCATGAGAACTTGGAAGATCATTTTTCTCTCCACCAAGAAAGGGGGTCTGCAATGAGTGTGACAGCAACCTGCCCCTCACAGGCCGGTCGCCCACCACGACCTTATCTTTCTCCGCGGCCCGAAGAGTCAATGCTCTTCCAACTCCCTTTGGAGTCCTTACCCACAGTTACTACCGGCGATCCTCCCTTCCTTTGTTAACAAAGGATCGGCTCTCGCGACCTCGCGAATTTCACAACGGGGAACTGGACTCTCGGATTCCGAGACACGATGCTTTTGGTCAACGTTGACCTTCCCTCGGTATGTCGGGACCTCGCACTATCGCAACTCGCAACTAGCGTCTCTGTACCCTCGAGGTTTCAACCTCCGAGACCCGAAGTGTCGAGATGCCGAGATTTGGAATCTCGCGGCTTCGCGCTCTCGTCACTCCCGAGATCAGACTTGAGGCTTCCCACTCCCGAGATCCGATATCCCGACATCACCTGTCACATCATCTGATTTCGACATACCCCATGCAAGACATTCTGGGACGTCGTGTTCTCGCGTTCTCGTGACTTCGCTTTACGAGAAACAGGGATCTTCCCTCGCGAACTCCCGATACATCTGACCCACGGTCAGG